>JXCR01144094.1:56466-87209 GCA_002079205.1 Phalaenopsis hybrid cultivar | reverse complement strand
TATATATATATATATATATATATATAGTGTGAGTTGGACCTTTTTTTAGCCTCGCAGCTCCACTTCTTCTAGAAGTATCCGGTGTAGCGGCAACTCGTACTTCACATATTGTAGTACTTATTGTGGGTATTACTGTTGGTAATCCTTCTGCTTCAGCTTTACCCCATTAGGCAGATTCTTCAGAGGAGGAATGACAAGTTTACACTTCTAGGAGGAATACTAGACCTCAGAAGTCCTATGGATGATACTTTGGTTACTACGGGTAATGGTCAGCACCTTACCAATTTGCTAGCTGGATCCCTACCGAGAACTAGAGCCAGAGGCAAGACTAGATTGGGGTGACCCATATTTTTTCAGCGTCTGGGTGGTTTTTAGGTTTCTTTTTGTTTCTATATGTACCCATCTTTTACATTTTTTGGTGTGTGTTGTACCTTNATATATATATATATATATATATATATATATATATATATATATATATATTATAATAATAATAATAATAATAATTTATTTATTTAGCCAAACTTAAACCACATAAGATAGTAATTTTCTAATAAATATGATGAATTATTCAATAATCATGATTTTTAGCTTTTAAAAAGCTTGAAAGGGAATCAAAGATATAAATTATATGAGTAAAGAAGTGGTGCAAAAATATTTAAAAATGAAGAATAAATATACTTTTGAGATTGAGTGATTATTTGGAAGCAGGTGGAGGTATGTGAATATGAGGCATTGAGAAGCATCCTTGTGAAAAAGTTCATAAGCAAGAAGCTGCTACCACTAACTACAGGAACTAACAAGAAGCATATAATAATTAGCAGGTACGTGAGCTTGGAAAGAAAAAAACAACCAACAAGCTGTTAGGTTTGATGGGAGAGAACAGAGAATCAATAATTAACACCCAATGGCTATGCTAAATGATAAGCATAAACAAACTACATGCTTTGTTATCACGGTAAATGAAGAACCAGATCATGAAATATAAAACAGGAATTCACTCTAAGCAGGAGTCAGGCACACAATACTGTGATTCAACGTGATGAATTGGAGCAATACACATTTTGCTGCAAGCTTACACTTGACAAGCAAGCCGATAGCAATGCCACTTAATGTTTTGCTTCGCTCCAATAGTGCATTTTTAACAATGATTTGGTTTCCTGCTTAGCATTACCCTCGGGTTTAAATTATATTATACACTGTCTCAAAATGAAGACGGGATGGTCTTATTCATTAGGATCATGATGGCATCTTTGATGCTTTTTGCATGCTATTCTGAAAACATTGTTGCTATCACTTTTAATCAGTTCCTCCTTTTGTCTCTACGTAATTATTACATTATTTTCTCTGGCATTCAGGTGACTAGCAGTCAAAGGGGTGTTAATGTATTATTTTAGGCTGCCTTGTTTTATTAGTATGCACTGGATCACTATCGTGAATGCATTACTTTTTATTGCCCCCCAACTCCCCCCTACCCCCTACCCAATGGTTTTAAGAAGTTACTTCATAAATATCTGATGCATGGAATTTCTAATGTACTTAGAAATTTCTAAAAATTTATGGAAGACTTTTTGGGGCTTGGAAAGCAAGCTCGTTGTGTGTTCGTGCTTACATAGTTGCATGGTGTTTTGTTCTTTATTTTGTGGTTAGTTTTTGTTGATCAGATACTTTCCATTTGGTTTATGCAGGTCAATAATAGAATTTTCGAGGCTGAGTTTAGATCCAAAAATGAGGGCAGCATGTTTTAGTCCTCGCCTTATGGAGGTTAATGAAAGATTTAATGTTGATTTTTGCTTTTCGTTTTTCTTCTTTTTGCTGCTTTTACATTTTATGTTATTGCTATCTTGTGGGATTTTTTTGAGAAACTTCTATATTACTTCTTAGTTTTATTCTCTTTCCAACATATTATATGGTGTTATTATGAAAAACCATTATCCAGACTTTCAAATCTCACATTTTTTTTAACTTTCCATAAATAGCAATTAAATACGTGCTTTCCTGATAACCAGTGAATGGATCACCGTCTGGCAAACTATGAGCTGTTGTATATTAGACGGTATTCACATTGCAGTTTTCAATGGAAAGTTTCCCAATTTTGTTTCTTAAGTTCTTGTTTAATTCTTTTTTTGTGAATTTATTCAAAAGTGAGTTGAGTGTCTGCACCAATCTTATACATTTATGGATGAGGCCGAACCAGCCTCTGGTTCGCTTGAGGCTACAATACTACCTAAGCCGAAATGCAAGATGGGGAGCAAATTACCATGATGATGAGGAGAAACCCCCAAAAATGTGTCTAGGGCTTATCATGGAGATATGGATCGAAGAATGCTTCAATTACAGTGTAGGCTCGCTGATTCTGAAAGAAAACAATATAAACGTTAAACATAGCAACAACAGTGACCGAACGAATGGAGAAAATGAATAAAGTTTCATCAAGAAGCCTTATGGTATGAAGAACTGATGTAGTGTCGATTCAACATTAAGTATGGGAGGAGAGTGATTTTGGACTGAAGGTTTTTTTGCCAATTTTTTACAATCGTATATATCCAGATAAATTTATTTAGTGGCTCCATACCGTTAAACAAATTTTTTAGGAAAACAACATTTCATCTAATAAAATGGTGAACTTAGCTTCAATTAAGTTAAAGAAAAATGCATTTTTATGATGTGAAAATTTAAAGCGCCAACACCAGCTTAAAAGAAAATGCAAGGTCACCAACTCGTTGAAGATGAAGGAGACACATCATGAATACCTCCCAACACAATAAACATGATATATTTGTGAGACTTTGCCACTTATAGTAGAAGAACTTATCAGTAGAGTACACCGCTGTGTTTGAACAACTCATGTAAGTGTGAGTTGATGGAGCCAGAGGAGAACACCATAGTTTGATACATTAGAGAGTCAAGATTATCCTTTAGTAATAAGGTGTTGTCTCCATTGGACCTTGCAGGATGTCTGGACCTTAGCTCGAAGGTGAGAAGCATCACAATAGTATCAGATCTACTCTAACTTCAAACTGGGTTAGGCCATGAGGTTAGGCAGTATTTGCACTCTAATAAGAGCGCTAAATTTTTCCCCTCATGAGGAGAAGCTGGCAAAGAGGGAACAAGGGTTAATCAGACAAGCACTTCATGATATTTTCAACTAGGAAGCAGTTTAAATGTCGTGGATATTGACACATTACATCCAATTGCCCGAAAAGAATGAATTTTTACTAAGTATGGTGCAATGGAAAAAGTAGACAACAGAGACTCTAGAGATGAGGATAATGGAAATAAGTATCTACTACCCTTAGATTATGATGATATATGTGGTTTAAGTTCTCTAGACCTAGCCCATGGGAGTAGCACTGACTTATACTTAAATTATTTCATACTTGTTTTACTGTGAAAATGAATTTGTGGTCTTATTATAAATGGAGACCATTGTGAGAATGTTGTGTTTACTTTGATGGTGGGTAAATTTAGTATCATTAACTAGAATCATTCTCAGTCATTTTCCCTTAGTTGTATAAGAAATGACATCTGTATCTACGAGATATGCCTAATAGAGTTTTCCTTTAGAAATAAGTTTTAAGCACAGGTGTGGTGTGCATTAGGCTTATGGATGTGTATCACATTTTGTTTGCTCAACCATGGAAATATGAAGGCACAATATGATGTTTATAGTAACACATACCTCATAAAAGATGGGAAACACATTGTATTTGTGCCATTGAAAGAATTGATATTGATGAGTTCTTAGATAAAAGTGGGAATTATTGTTCCACATACTACATTTCTGTAGGCAATGGGAGGCGCTAGTTGGATTAGTCTTGATGATGTTGGATGACTGTGAGAAGAAAGCGCCAAAAACTGCGGTAGTATGATCTCTTGTAGTTAGGCTATTATTATTTACAGCCTACCACCTGGATTACCACAGCTGTGTGAGATTCAGCATGACATAAATTTTGTGCCTAGATTAATGCTCACCAACTAACACCAACCTATCAAATGCAATCAAGAGAGTTGGAGGAGCTAAATAAGTAGGTTTATGATTTGAGGATTCAAGAACTAGTTCGTGAGTTTACTAGTTTGTTCTGTACTGGATTTGATTGTGCCTGTGTCCAAGAATGACAAATCGTGGCTTATGTAATAATAAACAAAAAAAAGTTCAATTAAAAAAAGTTCTACTTTTACGACATTTGTGGTGTCGTTTGAAAATCTTTACCACCGCCCATGAGAAGATTAAGTCGAGGCTATCCCCTCAACTCATTCGAAATCATTAAAGGAAGCGGGCAAGAGATATAGCAGTCACGGGAGAGATAAGTAGAGTGAGGTAGAGGAAGTAGAAGTTGAAGGAAAAGGAAGAAGAAGAAGCCACAACAGAGGGAAAAGAAGAAGAGAGAGGTAGAGGAGGTGAGCGACTGACCTAGTCATTTCCCTCCACTGATCATGATCAAATCGAAGGGAAGAAAGCTCCAACAGCCTTATCAAGCAAGAGAGGTAGGCGGAGGAGCTCGTGCAACCTTTTTTTCTGCACGCGGACGTAGAAGAGGAAGGAGAACTCGTGCGGCTTGTAGGAAGCTAGATCAAGAGCTGGAGGAGGAAGGAGATGACGGATTCTCCTTGTCGCACAACTCGCAGAGGAAGGAGGAGGCAGGCTATCCATCTTTTATGGCTCGTAGAGGGAGGAGGAGAAAGAGTGGCTTGAGCTGTAGTTTGAGGAAAGGCTTGCGGGCGCTCTGCTTGCGGGAGATTCAATCTAGCAAGGCTTGGTTCGAAACATTGGGGCAAGGCAGAGGGTTAATAACATAAGATATTAACCGATGTTAAGTTATTAATTGAATTTAACTCAAGTTAAATTTCATAAAATTCTACAAGTTAATATGATTTATTTATGTTAATAATTTTAGGGTTTTGACGAACAAGTTAAGGAATTTCAGGTATAAACTCTGAATTTTACATTTAATTTTCTTACTTCATTAATGTGTTAAATTACAAAATAAGAATTAAGAAGTCTTATTAATTTTCTTAAGTGTGTATTGAACTAAATAATAAATTGTTAGTGTTAAGATTAAGAGTAATTTATAAAAGTGCTTATTTATTAATTATAAATAATAATTTAATTAGATAAAAATGGTAAATGAAAATATCTAATTAGGTAGGTTAAGATTCTTGAGAAATAGGGTCGAAAATTGATTTAAGTTAATCAAATATGATGTGCTATTAAAAACTAAGATAATATGTTATTATATGTTCACCTAACGACTAGAATGACTTGAGAAAAATAATAGCAGACGACATCGCTGAGGTGGTAATATGTTTTTATTTTGCAATAACTGTCGAAAATTGATTTAAGTTAATCAAATATGATGTGGTATTAAAAACTAAGATAATATGTTATTATAGGTTCACGTAATGACTAGAATGACTTTAGAAAAATAATAGCAGACGACATCACTGAGGTGGTAATATGTTTTTATTTTGCAATATCTTTGTTTATTTATGTATATCTTTATTGTTACCCAACTTTTGTTTTAAAATACAAAATTTCACGTTTTCTTTTTAAATGTTAAATGTAAGTTTTCTTTTAAATATTAAAGACATTATAAAAATGAATAAAATATGATATATTCATCCCTAGATGGTACTAGCAGGGGGATGAATTGTACCCATACACGAAATGAAAACAAAAACGAAAATGGAAATGAAAATAAAAATGGTTGCCTTGTTTTTATAAAGTATACATTTAGACGGTGTCTTAAAATTATGAAAAATGTAACCTAAATTAATGAAATAAAATGAAATTGTCTACTTTACTGTTCTCTTTTACTGCATAGCTTTTACTGTTACTGTACTTTTACAAAAATATTTTAAAATGAGAATTATTATAATTTATAAATATTTACTCACAGAGTAATTTTAACTCAAATCATAGTTAATATTTTTTCAGAAAAATCAGTTGTAGACTAGATAGACCCCAAGGAGTACGTCAACATACTCCATGAAGCACTAATTCGTAGGTACTGTAGTTTAGTTTATTTTTTGTTTAAATGTAAATTTTTAAATATAAATGTCTTTTGTGAATATAAGTTTATAAATAAAATGATTTTTTGTGTTTTGAATCTTTATGTTTCTGATGAAATAAAACTATTAAATAGGTTTCCTACGTTCGACTGTTAGTTCCCACCAGGTAATTCCAAGTTTATCGAGCCAGATTGTGACAATATATGTTCATTGACCACAACGTGATGAACAAGAGCATGATTAAATATGGATTTTCTATCACGAGATTATGTTTGTTTAGATCAGTTGTATGGAGCTAGTATTCTATCCAAAAATGATTTTTGTAGTTACTATCATCAAATTCGAATGCTACCTGGTGATAATTGAGTGAATGATCGAATTCAAGGTGCAGGATGTTTGTATGAATAGACAATCATGCTTTTTGGCCTGTCCAATGCATTGACATTTTAATGAGGCTGATAAATCTGGTTTTTCATTTAAAAAATATTTGGTTGTGTACTTTGACATTTTGGTGTAAAATCTTTCATGAGTGGAGCATTTGTAGTAGCTATAATAGTTTTTTGGAGTTTTTTAGACACCAGTTGTATAATCATTTTAAAAAGTTGCACTTTTTGGCGTTGTAGATGTTTTTCCTTGAATATATTCATGGTTGTGTACTTTGACATTTTTTCGTAAAATCATTCATTGGAGGAGCATCTGTAGTATATACGATAGATTTTTGGAGTTTTTTATACACAAATTGTATACTCATTTGAAAATGTTGCACCTTTTGACATTGTAGTCATTTTTCCTTGAATACATTCATGATTGTGTACTTTAGCATTTTGGTGATAAAATCATTCATAGGAGGAGCATTTGTTGTACTTATGATAGATTTTTTGAGATTTTAGACACCAATTTTATAATCATTTGAGAATGTGTCAATTTTTGACATTGTAGACGTTTTCCATGAATAGATTATTTTAGGTGTTAGCATTGAGATGAATCTTCTTAAGTTTGAAGCTATCAGAAGTCATCCTGTCCAAAATCATTCATCTAGATACTCCAATTTGATGCATTATATTCTTTTTATTGTAGATTTATAGAAATTTCAGCTCCATAACAATGCGCTTGACATAGCTTCTTGGGGCAGGCAAATTCACTTAGTCAGATGAAACACATGTTAATTTTGATGCTATAAAGAAGCATGTTATTATAGCCTCTATTCTAACACTTTCAGATTTTAATCAGGTGTTTAAGGTTTTTATTTTGAAGTATAAAAGAGGTGCACAAGAGTGTACAAATTATAGAGGAATTAAGTTGATGTGTCATAGTTTAAATTTATGGGAGAGGGTAATTGAACATAGGTTAAGACGTATTACAAAGATTTCTTATAGTCAATTTTGATTTATGATGGGTAGGTCTACTATGGAAGCTATACATTTATTGAGAGGTTTGATGGAGAAGTTCAAAAATAATAAGAAGGATTTAAATTTGATTTTTATTGATTTAGAAAAAGCTTATGACAAGGTTCTAAGAGATCTCGTTTGGAGAGTTCTTGAGAAGAAAGGTGTTGATATGACTTATGTTTAAGTCATTAATGATATATATACAATAGTTGTTACTTGTGTTCAAACTGAAGGAGGATTGATCAATTATTTTCCTATTTCTGTTGGATTACATCAGGGATCGACTTTAAGCCCTTATCTTTTGCTTTAGTTATGGATGGTCTTAGTTGACATTTATTTGAGGATTTACCTTGTTGTATGCTTTTTGCTGAAGATATCCTTCTCGTGGATAAGACGGGAGAAAATGCCCAAGAAAAACTTGAATTATGGAGGTCTACATTGGAGTTTAAAGGCCTTCATTTCAATAGAACTAAAACTGAATACATGGAATGTAATTTTAGTAGTAGTAGTTCTAGTGGCAAAAGTGTAACTTTGTGTGATCAAATTATTAAAAGATGTGAACGATTTAGATATCTCGGGCTTGTTGTTCAAAGCGATGATGATATAGATGGGGATGTTCATAGTCGAATTCAAGTTGGTTGGTTGAAGTGGAGGAATGCTTCGATCCTTTTGTGTGATAGGAAAGTACTGCTTAGATTGAAAAGAAAATTTTATAAGATGGTGGTGTGACCTGCAATACTCTATGGCGCTGAATGTTGGCCTTTAAAAGAGAAGCATAATACTAAGTCAAGTGTTGCCGATATCAGAATGATTAGGTGGATGAGTGGCTTTACACTTAGAGACAAAATGCGAAATGCATATATCTGTGATAAGGTTGGTGTAGCTCTTGTGACGGACAAAATTAGAGAAATTCGTCTTAGATGGTTTGGTCACATTAAACGTCGACCATCTGATGATCCGATTAGGAGAGTAGATGTTTTAGATTCTACTTATGTTGAGAAAAACAGAGGTAGAGCTAAGAAGATTTCGATTTATTGTATAAAAATGATCTTAATTTAATAGAACTAAATGAAAATATGACATTAAATAGGACGCAATGAAGAAAACGGATTCGTGTAGCCTTTCCCTGTTTCTGTGCCGGATAGTTTCGTTCCTTCTGTTTCGACGCTTCGTTTCTTCTGTTTCCGTCTGCATTTGTGCTTCTCTCCGGCCCGACAACAATAGCTTCGTTATTACTGCTTGTCAGGAACTCGTTGCAGGTAAACGCCGACACATCTCCTTGCTCTGATGATACTTTCTTCTTCTTTGGCTGAACGGACAAAAACCTCCTTTGCTCACTCGGTGGGTAACCCTCAGGTGGAGTCCGCGGTGGTCTTCCCCCCAAGCTATAATGATTGTCGCATTGATACAAATGATTGAATTTTTGTTAAGAAGTGAAGTAGGAAAGGTTGAAAAACAACAATCCTTTTCTCTGACTCAGAAATTTCTATCCTGACGGAAAATTCTAGTTTGCTCTTATTGAAAAATTTTGGTAGGGGCACCCACCTATGGATATTATTAGAAAGAGTGTTGATGATTTTAAACTAGTAGACAAGTGAAAAGTGAGACTCATGGATGAGAGATATGTGTTGATTCAACTAACAGTGCTTGAAGACTACACTCAATAAAAGGTACAACCAATATTTTTATGCCATTTAAAATATTTGGAGTTTAAAATGGCATAAAGATATGAAAAATAAAAGAATGTGAATTACAAAAGTCAAAATAATCATTCAAATTGTGGTTCAATTTTTTTCAAAAGAATAATATTATTTATATAGGACGAATGAAAGTTTATGAATAATTGGATAACCCGTCGATTAATGTGATTGGACTTCTGTGACTTTAAATCCTATCATATTTGAAAATGATCAAATAAAAAGATTTGTCTTAGTGCAAATACATCTTTATGTAATCTATTTAAATGCATAAATTGGGGCAAATAAGATGCGTAAATGTTATTTAAATATTTCGTAAGGACTTGATATTCCTGATTCACCACCGAATTTGTAATACCACTTGCTAGAGAACAGAAGACGACTCAATTTTATGCTTAAAATCAAATGGTGTAATCCAAAATCACAATATTTTTGCAAACATTTCTAGTTCAAAATGATTTTGAATTGTAAGAGCTTCAAGGCTTTTTCCTAAGTCAATCACAATGTTTTGGAATCTTTGTGAATGATTTTAAAACTTATATGAATGAGAAGTCGAATACTCTCAAACTATAAATATTTTTAATATGTTTATAAAATGAGTCAACCATGCATAACCTCAAAATTATGCATGCGCACAACCAAAATCATAAGCCCGTATATGCTTTGATTCATATGTTAAATTTTCAATTACAAGATCTGAGATTGTTGCACGGTCCAACATAAAAATCATGTTTAAACATTCGCTTATGTTCCACCGAATAAAATAAATATTTAAATTTAAAAAGCTGATAATGTTGCGTGGGTTTAAGTAAAGTACTTACTCTGATTAATCTCATTTTTGACAGTCAATTAGTTAGATCACTTTGTCTATAGGGTAGGGTTTTAAGTTTCATCCAACTAGTCTGATCCTTCTTTTAAGGACTATGGTTGATGAGTTTAGTAAATTCAACAATGTCGAAATCACAAATATAAAATTTTACAAGTTCAAATCACCTAGTATGATTTCACTTCTCATAATAATTGAAGTTTACTTCAAGTGTTAAATTTTAAATAAACTTAAAACATGAATGTTTCAAATGTCTAAAATTCCCAATAATGATTGAGTTGATAGAATATTTCAGTCAGAGGAGTCTATTTTTAAAATTAAGTTCAAACAAATATTTAAATAAAACTCATAACATATATATGAATCCAATTCTTTGTAAGAGAATGAACTTGGCCTGGTTTGTTGTTTCCTCAGTTAGTTTAAATTTCCCGTCTCCAAAAGCTAAGCCGCACCCTTTGGGCTTTTCTACCTTATTTAGAAAATTATTAGGTTTTCTTTGCTAGCTTCATTTAAATATATTGTTTAGGACCATGTTTAAGGACTTTTGATTGCTTTATTAAGCATTTGAACGGTGGGTCCCCGATTATGTTTGGAACAATCTCTGGTGATTTTTACCGATTTTTACCGATGGCAAAGAACATTCACTTTGATTTAATATTTGATTGAAAATGAATCAATATTCGAAAGAATTGGGAATAAAAAAAACAACTTTTTGGAGGATAATCTGCGATGGAACTTTTATAGGATATTTGGAATATTTGGTGAGAAGATCGGAAGAATCTTAAGGCAAAAAGCCAAGTTCAATCAACAATAAAAAAAACTTGTCCCCACTCATAATTGTATGTTATGCCTGTAACTTGATTGGGGGATAGGTGTTATATCCTCCTTGGTTTTTCTATCCTGCAGAAACTCTACTGGAAGACGCTTCATTGCTTTTTTCATCCAGAACAGCAGCTGTTGAAGATGTTACCCCACCTATCTAATGCTGGCTTCGCTTCTCGCTGTTTTGTTCCACAAAGTAGCGACTGCCACTTTATTTACTGTCCAAATCCTATTCGTCTCCTAGATTTTTGCTCTTTAGTATTATCCTAAAACTCCCTCAATCTTTTCTTGATCCTTAAACACTATCTAGGATTCCTAGATTAGTGACAAAACCTTTTTTTTACTCAATTTATTGGACAATACTATTTTTGATTACAGCCCTGTGACCTCTACTAGTTCTTAACCAATGATTTATTTTATCTGGTATACTTTCCAAATTTTTTTTGGCAAAGTGTTAAGTTTTCCTTTAATGTGCAAGTGTCATCTGTTTATTTTTTTTCCATGCTGTGGAGAATTTTCTGTTGCAATATTGTGTAAAAGTAACCTGAAACTACAGGCATTTGTAGTAACTATTTTGCAGTAGAGCTCAAGTATAAGCAAAGGTGCTTATTTGTATTTTTGCTTTATGCAGGCAATAGTATGGTTTCTTGCTCGATGGGTTGATACGTACTTGATGCCCGTTGATGGCTCCCAAATTCATATTTCCCCAGCATCTGATGACAGTGTGAAGCATGCTCCTTACTCTTCTAAAAGAATCCTATTTAATTTTGCTGGTGAAAACAAGCAAGGAGAAATGGTGCTTGATGTTATTGCTCGCATTTGCATGAATTCTTTAACTTCATACCCCGGGGAGAAAGAACTACAGGTACATGGTTGAACCTGTAAGGGCATTTGGAAGAGTATTTTGTCCTTTTGCTTCATTGTTTTTTTGAGTTGCTTTATTCTTCTCCTACATAAACGCAATATTATTTCTATTTTATAATTTTTGGAAAAAAACCTCCCTAAGAACTTCACCTTCAACTCCATATATTTTGCAATCCAGTTTACCTATTTTAGCCCACGTTACATTTACCCTTTCTTTTTTAATTCTTCCCAGGTCTTTTGCAAAGTTTCATTTTTGAAATATTCTACTATTTTGTTATGTCTGATATTTTGTGGTCCCTATGTACTTGCGCTCAACTCATCATCATTATCCTTATCCCAACTCTAGAGGTTTATTTGAAATTATATTCTTTTAATTCTTTGCAAGATTAAAGTGTCTCCATCCATGAATAGCCTCAACTTAGAATGAGTTGCATGTGTATATTTGAGATTATTTTTGTTTGTTTTTTTGATAATTTATTTTATTTGAATTTTTTTTCCCCTAATTTCCTTTAAAGATGGATTCTTTGTATTGTCTAATATTTATCTGATTTTTCAGTTTTTATATTATTTCAATACAATGCTAATCTGTCCATCTTCAGCGAAAAAAGACAAAGCAATTTTGGTACTGATTGAGCTGCATTTTACTTTCAAAATTGATGAAATATGTTGACGGTTTTCCAGTTTAAACCAAATGGGAAAGCATTTTTGTTGGAATTTCTCTAACAAGCAAAAATCCCCCAAAAATTCGTTAAAAAGCCCAGTTTGTCCATAATAAAATATTGAAACAGAATCAATGTGGTTTTCCGAATTTTTTTCAGGAGGTTTCTTATCAATAAACTAAAGATATTTTAATTGTTTGCCATTGTAGAATGCTTCTGAATAGTTGCTCTTCAATCAACTAAAGGATAGCTCTTCAAGCACCTCTTTTAGTGATATAGGCTTCTCCACTGTTGATAGAACTTGCTTTGTGCTCTTTGGAATGCATGTTTTTCTTCATTTTGGATGATTTGAGGTTGCTCAATTTGTACCATTGTGCAACCATACGTTAGCATGGAAACACTTTAATTGACTTCATTTTAGTAGAGTTAGTCCGAGTTTTAATACATTAACAATTTGGTAATGGCGTGTTAGAGATTGGTTCTGTGTTTTTCTCCTCAGTTAACGTTTTCATTACATGTTTCTTTGTTTGTTTAATACAAAGAGAGCATAAATTTTTCTTTCTTTTTCAATAAGTTGGACCAATATGGACAAAAAATTATAGCCTACTTGAATTAGTTTTCTAGCTTTCCCTAGTGTTACTTAGTTCGGCACAGTTTTTTCTCAATAGAAAACCGATAAAGTTGTCATTGTAGCATGTCATAATTACCCTTAAAGCATAACTTGTCAGACGATTTATACCTAGCAAAAATATTCTGCATAGTCTCTTCGATGTTTTCTTTATTGTTTGCAAACTTCCAGTGGCACTGAAGGTTAATCCTTATCTCTAGCTTTTTCTGTATCGAATTTTATGGAAAATGATTGGAATGGGATATGATATCCACCCCTATTTCTACACCAAATTTGCATACATGAGGCTTTTAGCGTTGATGACTATGTTGATCACATCTTTTTTTACTCTATTTTCAGGATGAACAACTTCAACTGTGTCCATATTGTAGATCAACCTTATTTCTATATCCTTTAGTATTACCATAAAAAATGTGATGGATCCATCTTATCTACTTAACAAACATAATTATTTTTATTTCTTTTTTATTTTTCATTTATATCCAAGGGAGAGTTCAAGGGTGCAACTTGCAGCACTTTTCTTTGGTATGGCTAGGTAATTTTGTTGTATTTTAGGACTTGTTAAAGTTGTTTGTCTTGTAATAGAAAGTGCTATCACCATTATTTTTATTATTATTATTATTATTATTATTTTAATTATTTTATGTATAAATGCCCCACTTCATAAATTTCTTGGGTCATTTCCTTTCTAGCTTGTTTCCTATATATACTAACCTTTGCCATTGTACTGCCCTGTTGAGTTCAAGTGCCGAGAGCTGGCGGAATTCATTTGTGCTTTGCATATCAAATGTTAAGACATACTTTATTAATAATTGTCCTTCCACAAAATTTATTCCCAATGTGACTGTTTGATGTTGGAACTGTGGTGTACTCCAGAGATTGTCCTTGGTGTTGTTTAAAACCGTGCTATTTCTTTTACCAATTTTCTACATAATACAGTGGGAAAAATTCACGGTGTATCATCTAATTGAGTATCCCCAGCCCCCCTTTTTTTGGGCATTCATTCTTTGATGGGCATTCTACAACTCTAAGCCATGATAACTTGACTTTATTCATATGAAGGCAACTTTGTTATGAGTGCTATAACCATACTAGGTGAAATCTTCATGAATTATTAGATTTGGAGCCTGATTCTTGGTGAACAATGGTTTTCTCAAGTAAAGAGATTAGCATCTCTTGTATCTGGAGGTGAATTGAGCACGCCGGTGTCTGGGAGCAACACCTATGTGTTCCACTGAGGCGCCCCTACAATGCATGCGCCCCAAGAAGGTGCCCCAGTACAAGAACTAGTGTTGCTGTGATATAGGGAGGATTGTAGATTCATGTGACTTTTTTCTTGCATTTCCCAAAAAATAGGTGTTCAAAAATTAAATTCAAAGTGATATAAGGAGGATTCATTTGGGGCATAACAAGGCTTATAGTATTATTGAAAAGTATTATGTTGATTTAGGTTGTCAAATGGATCAGTTTTGTAGCTTAGTGAAGTTAGATATGTACCATGTTTGAAGAGATTTGATTTCTCTGAGCCAACTTGCAAGTTTAGGGTATGTGACTACTTTTATAAGTAATTCATGAAAGTGACTAGAGAGGCAATGGTAATAACTTAATCAATTAGATCTCTGAATCTATTGATGTTAACATTGAAGGGACCCTTTACTTAATCAATTAGATGTCTGAATCTATTGGTGTTACTGGAATAAAAGTGGTGCAGGTTTATGGCAAGATAGTCCTGGCCATACGAGTGAAAAATGTATGAAGTCCCTCATTTTTAAGAATAAATTTTATGGTTTAAAGTTTATAGAGTTAGATTTTCTTAAAGATTGTATTTACGACAAACAAAAGAAGGTCATTTTCTTTAATGTAGGTTAAAGGTGAAATTCCAAAAGCTAAAGTTAGTGCATACTGATGTATAGGGCCTTATTCTAGTTTATTCTATTGGAGGTTCTTGAAAATTTGTCACTTTCATTAATGATCACACCGGAAAGTTATTATTATACTTGTTAAAACATAAATTTGATGTATTTGAGGTGTTTAATAAGTGATGCTATGGTTTAGAATGAGACATGCTTGAGGTTCAGATAATAGTAACGAGTATTGTGATCAGATGCTTAGGAGTTATTGTGCTTCAAAAGAAATCAGATATAAGTTTATTGTTCTAAGAATACTACAACAAAATGATGTGGTTGAGCACATGAATAAAACAATCACAAAGCGATCCAGGAGTATGAGGTTACATCCAGGTTTGCCATAGCATGCAGAAGCGGTAAATACTGCAGTTTTGCTGATAATTCGTGGTCAACAGTACCATTAGATGAAGACTTGAAGAAGTATGAAGCGGTAAAGACATAAACTATCTCTTCTAAAAGTATTTGGTTGTTTATCATATGTTCATGTTAATGTAGGATCCAGGAGTAAGTTTGACTCAAAATCTGTCTAGTGCACTTTTATTGGGTACGACTTAGATGAATTTGGGTACAGATTCTGAGACTTTCATGATTTATGACCATCTTCAGCTTCCGACGCAGGACACATTTTCGTGAAGCTGATTCATTATTGAGAGCCGCCTAGCCTGCGCTAGATTTGGTCTCAAAGTTAATTCTTTCTTACATACATGCTTACCAGATGCACATGGACTAGTACGAGGAGTGGAAGAAGATGACTCGATGCTTCATTCATGAGGATACCCATCCACGTGCAGTTCTGGCTTTGGGTTGGTCAAAGGAGGATATATATTTGTTCTATCAGGATGTGCTTTGGAATGACAACACCTACGTAATTGACTTACTGGTAGATTGCTACATTTGTACCACTTTCAATGTGACCAACCTGACGACATACAACAATGATACCAAAGCTTTGACGGGTGATGTTGAAGTTCCCAAACCTCAAGAAGCTGACCCAGGACCATATCCCGCTTTTGATGTGAGACACGTTTCAGTGATGGAGGTTCGTGATCAAGGTCGGACATTGCACATAATGTTACGTTTTCCAATAATTGCGTGTAAGAATCACGATCCATCCACATGAGTTTCTTGCTTTTGCGAGAACTAGGGTGGGAGTTATCTCGGTAGGCCTGAAGCAGGACTTTCCCGTCTGGGAATGTGATGCCAGCCCTATAGAGCCCTCTTATTTTATTTTAGTTTATTATTTGAAGCTTATTTATGATTTCTTTCTTATTTTCTAAATTCTAATTAGAGTTTTATATGAGGGAACTTTTATATAAGTTGTAATAAGGTTTTGAGAGTTTAGTTTGGCGTATGTTTTTATTCGGGACAACCATCGACGACCTCTTTCACCCTTTGAGTGTTGTATCCAAAGGTGGCTAGTACTTCAGTTGTAGCTCGATCGAGGTGATCTCTAAGGAAGATGGAAAAAGGAAATGTGCTCAATCTAATGAAACACGTGAAGCTTTTTTGACACATGCTACTGAAGTCAAAAGGTTCAGCAGAATCACACAATTGATACAAAGCTATTCTGCTTCATTGTACAATTTATTGATGACTTATGATAACGAAACAAAGTGCTAGTGAATGTTTACCAGTGATGATGAAAAACAGTCATTAAGGTCAAGCCATTCATGAGATTTGACTAAATTACTAGATGATAAAAATGTACTGCAAAACAAATAAATTTACAGGCTGAAAGAAGAATGAAATGGTAGCAGATGCTACAAGGCGAGACTTGTTGTAAAATCATTTTAACAGAAGGGACGAGTGGACTCCGTTAAAATTTTCTCCTTTAATAAAGATGACAACTATCAAAGCTATGTTTAGTTTGATAGCAGAGGAAGATCTACATCTAGAATGAATGAATGTAAAGACAACCTTCTTACATGGTGACACAGAAGATGAATTGTATATGATATAGCCCTAAGGATATGAAGTTACAGGAAAAGAAGATAGGGTTTATAGATTGAAAAGAGCATTTATGTTTTGAAGCATACTCCAAGGCAGTGGTACATGAGATTTAATAGGTTTATGTCAGAGAATGGGTACATGAAGTTCCAGGTATATTGTTGTTGCTTCATTAAATAATTTGTTATTTTCTATAACATGCTTCTTTTATTTGTGGATGCCTTGTTGACTGCATAAGAAAATATGGAGAAGAGCAGAGATTTGAGAAAGCAATTTTCAAAGTATTGTGAAATGAAGGATTTAGATCCAAATAAGATATCATTGGTATGAGAATCAACAAAAATAGGAGTGCAGATACATTGAAGTTTTCTCAGATATAAAATGTTAAAAAGTTCTTACACAAATTTAACATGAGTGAGGCAAAAAGGAGTTTGCACCCCCTTAGGTAGTCACTTTAAGTTATCTAAGGAACAATTGCCTAAGTCTGAAGTAAAGCAAGCATAGAAGAGAAGATACTTCGTATGCTTCCACAATTAGAAGTTTGATATATGCGATGATATGTACAAGACCATATATTGCACATATAATGAGAGTGGTCAACAGGTACATGGGTAATGTAAGGAAACATTATTGGAAGGCGATGAAGTAGATTCTTAGATACATGAGAGCAACTGTTAAAAAAAAAATTTATTTTGGAAGTGTAAGAATATATCTACAAAGATATGTAGATTCAGATTTGGCGGGAGATATTGATGATAGAAGTGCATCATCTTATATCTTCACTTTGAGGAACACATCATTGAGTTGGGTTTCCAGGTTTTGGAAGATAGTTATACATTCTACTATAGAAGTTAAGTACATTGATATCATCGAGACTAGCAACAAGATGATTTAGCTACGAGGCTTCATGATTGAATTGAGCAAGGCACAAAGGATTGATATACTTCATAGCGACGGTATGTGTGCTATTCATTTAGCAAAGAGCGATACTATTCATATTAGGAAGAAATACAATTATCTACGATATCACATCATTTGTTCTCTCCTAGAATTTGGTCAATTATGTTTGGAATAGATACATAGCTTAGAATTTTACAGTTTTGTTGATTAAGATTGTTATAATTGAGAAACTTAAGCTATGCTTGGCTTTAATTAGAGTTCAAGAAGGTTGAGACCGGGGATTGAGCGACAACACATTTCATTACTATGAAGGGTACAAATTGGAGGAGGGGAATTGATTGCAATCAGTCTTCAAGTAGGAGATTGATAGATATGAATTTTAATTGTTTGTGATCAATGGTTCACTCAAGCAAGTAGATTAACATCTCCTATATCAGAGGGAGAACTCCTATATCAGAGGGAGAACCGTGCTCCCTGTTCTTGGGTGCAACACATAGTCGTTGCAATGAGGCGCCTCAGTGCCAAAGCAAGCGTTGTCACACCGAGCTAGTATAACGCTTAAATTTTAAAGCAACAGGTAAAATTCAACAAATTTAAAAGTACCCCAAAATTTTCATCTCTCATAATTCAATCGAAATAATTTTATTAAATTCTACGCAAGAAATTGATCAATTCCATAAAAACTACCATGCATGAATTATGAGCATATTGGGAGAAATAAAATTTTGAAGTTTTAAGTATAATTATCTTGATTAAATCTTAATTATATTTTAAAGATCCTTAGCTTCGTCTCCCTTACTGTAGCTAGCCGACTTTATCCACTTATATGCATATGCCACTGGTTTGACGTGATCATACGACAATACTTACGGGAGGATTACATAAGTGTCGCGATTTCCTTCTCCCTATCTCAGTTTCGCTTGTCTGGAGGTGATTCTGCGAGAACTTTGCTAAAATATATTGAAAATTTTTTTAGAATGTCGCTTTAAATTTTGGGTTGGCGCATTACATGAGCATGTAGAAAATTTTTTTCTAAAATTTTCTTTTTAAGATCCTGATAAATGTTTTAGTATAGAAGAACTTTGTTGACTTTGTTATAATGCAACAGCTTTTGGTTTCTTTGGGGTTAATGGTAGTTTTTCCCTTTTTCACTAAGTGCTCTTCATGGATGTCATATGAATGTGTATCATTGTAGTCTTTCTGTTACTTATGCTGGTATAGCTGCATGTTGTAATGCAACCAGATTATCCCATTTATAGGTGATACTAACTGCGACTAAGTATTTTTTATTGCAATATTCTTGTTAAACAATGTTTTTCTTACGATGGTTCTTTCCACTTGTTTACACCTTTCGTCTGTTATTAATGTTCCTGGAATTTTGAAGTGTTGTGTTTAGTTCTCGTTGAAGGTTTAGCATCTGTTATTTCATGTAGCCTGTGTTACAATATCGTTTATTTTTAATTTCATTTTTACTTATGCAAAGGGTTATATGATTTTTTTTTAATTCTTACTTTTTGAGTTGAGCTTTTCTTTATGCTGTGCCAACTAAGCAGAACAATCCCTTCTAAAATTTTTAGGCTCTCACATGCCAAAAGCTTCTCGTAGCTCTTGTTCGTCGGAGAAATGTCTGCAGTCGACTTTTGTCCATGGTGAGACAATATAAGTGTAATGATTAGTTTGCTTTATATGTTGGTTTCTTATAATTTATTTTTCTTATTTTCTATTGTCTAAAAAATGCAATTAAAAAAAAGATGTAGAAGGAAGAGAGATTTTAAAAATGGTGTTTTGTTGCAACAACGTTGAGTAACACAATACTCTGCATTTACTTAGAATATTGTTTTTTAATTTCTTAATCAATTAGAATATTAATTTTTTATTACTTCACACATTATAGTTTATATATTATTTATTAATTTATCCTAATTTTAAATTTGAAACTTAACGCCTCTAAATGCCTTCAGGCTTAGCTTTTTCCTCACGAAATAAAAATATTTTAATACCCAATTTTGCAATTTTAAACATTACCTCTATCTAGCCTTAAGCTTTTGGCTAACCCTAGATCTAAATTCTCACCATTGTCGCAACAGTGAGGTCGGGGGATCTATCATGCTGACAAGGAGAAATTTTCAAAGGGGTGTTCAAGTCAAGAAAGATATGCAACGAAAAATCTTTCGGTTGTCGCAGAGGCTTGCTGATCTTGAAAGGAGAGAATATTGGGAAGTCACCCACAATGATAATGTTGATCACCCGCATAGGAGGAAAACCTTTCCACTAAGAAACCCTGATGTCATTTCGTTACGGTATTTTGAGTATAGGAGGAATTGTGACTTTGGAGTGAATGTTGATTTACCATATTTTGATGCTTGTATGGATCTGTATGAGTTTATTTAGTAGCTCTAGATTTTAGAACCAGTCTTTAGTACAAAGACTTTCCACTTGATAGAACAGTGAAGTTAGCTTGTGATTCCTTGTGGTGAGAGAACCTGAAGTGCATGCATCAATATAAGGGAAAAAAAAGTAAAATCACAATTTTGTCCAATATGAAGAAGAAGTAACACAAGTACCTATCAACACATTATAAATATGATGTGTTCTCGAGACTTCACTACTTAGAATAGAATGACGTTTTAGTAGAGGAGTGCAGTGCTTAGTTTGAACAATTTATGTTGAAATGTGAACTGATGGAGCTTGATGAGAGTGGATTGAGATTGTCCATTGGAAACATGGTAGAGTTATAGCCCATTGATGTTACAGGATGTTCATATTTTAGCCTTGAAGTTGGAAGATAGTATTGTATATCAGTTTCACACCACTATTCTTAAAGTGTTCAACATTTGAATTGGGCAGAAAGAGCACATTGTTCTGAGGGTTGAGACTCATCCTTTCTGCAGAGAAGCCAACAAAGGAGGAAAAGAGGACTAAGCTAGCTAGCACCTCCAGGAAATGCTTCAAGTGTCATGAATATAAGACATGCATCCAACCACCCTTATAGTAACGTGATTTTTTTTATCAAGCAGGTTGCAGTAGATGAAGCAGATAATGGAGACATTAGAGAGGATTATTAGTGTTGACCAAATGTGTTTGGTAGAATGTTCCATTGAAGGCAAGTTACAAGTTCAAGTGTGGTGTGACTTCGTGTTGATTGATGTCTCTCATATTTTATCGGGTCGATCATGGTAGTAACACAAATACATTTCATGATGGCCACAAAGCACATACTCATTTATCATTTAGGAAGTGTATTGTACTTCTTTCATTAAAATAGTTAGTAATGATGAGTACTCAGATAGAGACGAGCTATTTCTACAGGCTATGAAAGTGGTGCAAGTGAGACTAGCTTTGGTGATGTTAGAGGGAAGCGATATAGTGGAATCGATACCTTACTTAGTGTGACCACTATTGAAGGAGTTTCATCATATTTTGATTGATAGCCTATCATCTAGATTGCTACTCTGAGAGATTCAACATACTATAGACCACATCCAAGGCTCAGTGCTCTCTAACGGACTAATCTATCGAATGTGATTAGCAGAATATGAGGAGCTGTAGAAGTAAGTTAAGGATTTGATCTCCCGGGGACTAGTTCACGAGAGCGCTAATTCATGTGGCGTACCTGCTTTGATTCTATTAAATAAGGATGGGTCATGGTGCATTTAAATTGATAGTATGACCATGAACAATATCACTATCAACTACTAGTTTATCATTTCAAGATTGGATGATTCACTCTGTCAACTACATGGAGCCAATGTCTTCTGCAATTTTGACTTGCGTAATGGTTATCACCAAATTAGGATGTGACTAGGAGTTGAGTAGAAGACAACTTTCAAGATACACGATGGATTGCAATAGTGGACAGTCATCTGGGCTATCTAATATTTCGGGCATTTTCATGCGACTCATGAATTAGGTTGTTTGAACTTTCATTGGAAAGTATATGATTGTGTACCTCAATAATATATTGGTATATAGTTGTTTAGAGGATGAAACTTGTAGGATTTGTGATGTGTTTAGAGTTCTTCGGACATAATAGATGTATGTTCACCCAAAAAAAGTGTCATTTTGTAACATCGCAGACATGCTTCCTAGGATACAGTATTTTAGTTCGTCATTGAGATGGATACAATGAAGTTCGAGGCTATTATGGATTGGCTTTGGCCGCATTTGTTTACTCAGATACGTTAGTTTAATTGATTGACATTTTTTAGATTTATCAGAAATTTCAGCTCAATTGCAACACCTTGAGCAAAGTTTCTCAAATCAGTTAGAATCGCATGGTCAAACGCCGCACAAGCCAAGTTTAAAACTTTGAGGTAACATATTACTCGAGCTTTGGTCCTAACTCTTTTAGATTTTAATTAGGTGTTCAAGGTGAAGTGTGATCCTTCAATGTGGAATTGGAGCTGTGTTAAGGAACATACTCTACTGCCTTCATCTCTGCACCGCAATGGCAGAGAACCCATCGTTGTCTCAACTGTGCTACCAGAGGCAATGGTGAAGTCGGTATAGGAGAGCACTCATCATGGGCCTTGTCGCCAGTGATGACAATGTCATCTTCAAGAATCGCGTCACGGAACATTGAAAATTACACCCATTACTTTGACAAATTTGGGAGTTTCAGAAATTTCAGACTTTGCCAATTTTCATTTTCTTAGAAGAATTTTGCATTCTAGAAGTAGTAGTTGCAAGCATACTTAGTAAACTTTTCTCAAAATAAACTTTTTTCGCACAACACTAAAAGTGAGAGTGAGAAAAGGCCGGGATCGAGATCAAAACAAAGCTAAAACATTGCATTCCAAAGCTTGAACTTGTCTGGTTGCTTAAGTCAAATTCTATTTACGATTCGGGATAAACGAGAGATGTTGGTTCGACATCTATTATTTTTAGGCCGAACAGACAACGAACCACTGTTGGGTAAATGAGTTGAATGAGTCCAAAAAAAAATTCTATATATGATAAAGAGTTCTACGCTGTAGTGAGAGCAGTCAATCCCTAAAGTCATTATTATTAGCGGATGAGTTTATTCTCTACACTGATCTCGAGACTCTAGAATTCGTAAACAGGTAAGAGTAAGCTAAAGGGCAGACATGCCTCGTGAGTAAAATCATTGTCTTCCTTTCATTTTATATTAAAACGCAAGGCGGGGAGTTAGAAATATAGCAAGTGCTCTAAAAAATTTTCAATTGCTTATCAGTTTTATGAAGTCGAAAATAATTGGATTTGAAGTGTTAAAAGATATGAATATCACGAAAGAGAATTTTTCGGAGATTTAGGATAGTTGTCAGAATAGTTCATATGAGCAATTTCAGAGGTCAAATGACTACTTGTCTATCAGAATAGACTACATTATCAAGATATCTCTTAGAGATGCTATCTCAAAGGAGTGTCACAATGGAGATATAACAGGATATTTTGGTAAAAATAAGATTCTTTCGTTGGTGAAAGAGAATTTTTATTGGCCTAGATTGGTATGAGGCATGGAGAAGTGTTTGATAGTGTAGGATATGTGGCTTGGCTAAGAGTTAGGGCAAAATTTGAGTTTTTATACATTAATATCTATTCCAGAGTTGTCTTGGGAGGATGGAAGAATAGTTTTTATGGTTAGTTTGCCATAAACACAGAGGAGTAAGGATTATATTATGGTAGTGGTAGACCATTTCTCCAAGATAACATATATTGTTCTTTGCCACCAGAAGTTGGAAACATTGCACATTACAGACTTGCACTTCAGAGAAAGGGTTTGCATACACGTACAGAGAAAAATCACTTCAATCAAGGATGTAAAGTTTTTGAGCTATCTTTAGAGAATATTATGGGTGTAATTTAGGTATAAAGCTCTAGTTTAGTTTTGCAACACCCCCATATATGGATGGTTAGGCAAAGGTTGTGAAGTGTAGTTTTGGAAATATCTAGTGTTTTCTGATAAAGAGAATCAAGTAGTGGGACTTGATTCTTTTGTAGGTCGAGTTTGCTTGCAATTGGTCTCCTAGTGAGTCCGCAAGTCACAGCTATTTGACATTGTATATGTGTGAAACCTTCTCTATTGGAGTTAGTACCGATGCTTCCAGCTATGGGCATAGCATGGATGCAAAGGCAATAGTGTTTGAGAGATTCATACTGTATTAGATGGTGAGGTCAGAAATTATTTAGTAGAGCATCAAGTATTAGAAGCAAACTAATAAGTTCAAGAAGGCTATGGTTTTTAAGGACAGTGAGTTATTGTGGATCATGCTTGAGAGATTTCTTGCAGGTTCATTTGGAAAGCTCAAGACTAAGATGGATGGATCATTCTGAGTTATCAAATGAATTAATGATAACACTTATAAGATTGATCTGTCAGGGGATTGCAACATTTCTATTATCTTTAATGTTGCTAACCTAACACCGTATTACGAAGGCCCATAAGGCTTCAAAGGAGAAGACAAGACTCCTACTCGAGAAGAGTGACATAGTAGCAGAGTTTTCCCACTCAAGCAGAAGTTAGCACAACAATTCTTTCCCAGCTATCCCATTATAGAGTTATTCTCACCCATAAAGGCAGGCCAATTCTTATGTCCCCTTTTTATGCTTATTTTGAATTGATATGGGGTTATAAGTTGTCTTAGTATGAGTATTGTGTTTAGAAAATCTATTGGACACTTTTGCTTTGGTTTTATTCATTAGAGATTATTTCTCTGGTTCTATCTTAATGGAGTGTTGTATCATGTGATTACTCTCAAGTGATGTATTTATAACCTGGTTTGATATAGGTAATGATTTTTCCAAAAGTTCGAAAACTCATCCCTATTTTTGCCAATGCTTCCAAATATGGGCATAGCATGGATGCAAAGGCAATAGTGTTTGAGAGATTCATATTGTATTAGATGGTGAGGTCAGAAATTATTTAGTAGAACATCGAGTATTAGAAGCAAACTAATAAGTTCAAGAAGACTATGGTTTTTAAGGACAGTGAGTTATTGTGGATCATGCTTGAGAGATTTCTTGCAGGTTCATTTGGAAAGCTCAAGACTAAGATGGATGGATCATTCTGAGTTATCAAATGAATTAATGATAACACTTATAAGATTGATCTTTCAGGGGATTGCAACATTTCTATTATCTTTAATGTTGCTAACCTAACACTGTATTACGAAGGCCCATAAGGCTTCAAAGGAGAAGACAAGACTCCTACTCGAGAAGAGTGGCATAGTAGCAGAGTTTCCCACTCAAGCAGAAGTTAGCACAACAATTCTTTCCCAGCTATCCCATTATAGAGTTATTCTCACCCATAAGGGCGTGCCAATTCTTATGTCCCTTTTTTATGCTTATTTTGAATTGAATTGGGGTTATAAGTTGTCTTAGTACGAGTATTGTGTTTAGAAAATCTATTGGACACTTTTGCTTTGGTTTTATTCATTAGATATTATTTCTCTGGTTCTATCTTGATGGAGTGTTGTATCATGTGATTACTCTCAAGTGATGTATTTATGACCTGGTTTGATATAGGTAATGATCTCATCCCTATTTTTGCTTCAAGATTGTTGTCGAGCCACTGTCTGGATTCTGATTACGTTGGATTTCAACCATTGTCACCTTTTTTCCCTTTCATTCTCTTGCTACACAAATTGAAACAATTCTTTGATCCTCCCACATTATCTAGAACCCAAGATCGTGTCATTTGTTCTACATTGAAAGCACTATCACTACAACTGGCAGAAAAGACAAAAATAGATTAGAAATATCACTGATCCCAACAAAATAGATAAGCTTGTTGTGGCATATAACTAGAATTTTCATTTTAGCCCTTATATATACTTCGTCTGGCTGAAGAGGTCGCGTTGTCGGGCTGCGTCATGCAGTCGTCGTGTCTGGCAGAGCTTCGTGACCTCGCGTTGGCTGCATCGTGCGTCTTCGTCGTGTGCAGTGCTTGCAACTTCCGCTCGTCAGCTACGCCGCGACCGTTTCTGCTCGACAGCACCTTTCGCAATTTTGTTTCTGCCTTTACTTCTCTGCGAACAGCTCAGTTTCCTCCTTCGCACTGCACAACAATTTGTTCGGCTACTTCGTCTGCTGCACTCTGATGGGCACTCGGATGGAGCGGAGTTACTGGATGATACTTTGGTCACTACTGGCAATGACACTCATCTTACCAATTTATTAGCTGGCTCCATTCCTAGAACTAAGGGCAAAGGCAACGCAAAATTGGGTTGCTCTCTAGCTACCTGATACTACGTATTTTGGTTTTTTTTTTTTTTTGGTCTCATGCAATTTTATGTATTTTCTCTTTTTGGAATATTTTGTATTTGGTGGTTATCGTTGGGGAAGGTACCATGCTTGGCCCCTTCTACACAATCTATATGTATCCTTGTTTCTTTTAATATATTAGCCTTTGGGTTTTCTCATATATATATATATATATATATATACACCGCAAGATCTTTTCTCTGTCGTCGTCTCTCCTCTCGTGTCTCGTCGTCTCTGTTTGAAACCGACGCTTGCGTCTCGTAGTCTGGTTGGGCGCAACTTATAATGGATATTGACAACAAATCGTCATGGAGAATAGACCGCCTTACTGTTCTCATTGTAAGATGTTTGGGCATACACTTGATAAATGTCATAAGTTTCATCCTAATTTGAAATCTAAAGATCAAGTGAATAAAGATAGATCTAATCTCACTACTCTGGACATATCTGTTTTATCTGAAGAGAAAGCTACCACAGGACATGTTTTGGATATCGCTAAAGATCAGCCACCTACCATCTCTGCTGAGAAGGTGCAAACCGATCCTTTACTTAACATCGCAGTTCCTGATGAAGAACATCATACTATAGGTACAGATCCAAAAGTTCTTATACCACTCACTGTTATTTAAGAAAACTCACTTACATGCCAAGACACACGAGAGTGCTTCTTTGATTCAATCAAAGATCAACTGGTACAACAAGCAATTACTTCTAATGTTGAACATCCTACATATGTCCGACACACTTTAGACCAATCACTGATCAGGCGAGCCAATCTTCGGATGAAGAATGACAGGTCTATTTCAGGAGAAAGAAGAAGACTGGAGGCCGACTCGAGCTTGGAAACTTATTGGATGATACTTTGGTCACTACTGGCAATGGCACTCATCTTACCAATTTATTATCCAGCTCCTTTCCTAGAACTGAAGGTAGAGGCAAAGAAAAATTGGGTCACTCTCTAGCTACCTGCGTTTCTTTGACATTTTTTTATTTAGGTATCTTGTATTTTTCTGTATTTTCTTCTTTTTTGTAATCTTTTGTATGTGATGGTTATCGTGGGGGACGGGTGCCATGATTGGGCCCTTCCACACAATCTTTATGTATTTTTATTTCCTTTTAATACAAATATATTCCTGTAATATATATATATATATATACACACACATATATATGTATGTATGTATCGCTGTAGTAGTTTGCAATCAGATGGCAACACTGGACCAAATTTCTGTCGTAGTGGTGAGATTGAGCACATACTATAGAAAAGCCATAGAAATGATGGAATAATGCGTCGCAATCTAATTTTGGTTGATCGGCAATCATGTGATATAATGGGGTAGGAGAACCATAAGAAAATGGAATTTCATAGGAGGAAAGGCGTTGCCATCAAGGAACCCAAAAAAATTTGTTTGATGTGAAGCTTTTAGTGATTTGAGCCTTCCGCAAAGGATAATTAACTGTTCATACATGTTTTTAAAATAGACATTTTTTGTTGCTCAAAAGTAATTCGAGACTTGGTGGTATTATGGTAGTATGAATCAAATTGACAAAAGAAATTGTCTGTGTTTTAGAAGCTTCAGCCATGGTAGAAGGAGCTTACAAGATAGTGACAAAAAGAGAAGCTATATTGGAAAGGATTACTTCCAACATTATCAGGTTGCTGCAAAACAATGTTTTCGAGGTTCAATGAACCTATTCCGATACCATGAAGACTAAAGAAAATAGTAGAAACGAAGATAGTGATGCAACATAATTATCATTTCAATAACAATGTTCTGTTAGTCAAGCTTCTTCTACCATGGCTCAAGCTTCTAAAACACAGACAATTTCTTTTGTCAATTTGATTCATACTACCATAATACCACCAAGTCTCGAATTACTTTTGAGCAACATAAAATGTCTTTTTTAAAAACAAGTATGAACTGTTAATTATCCTTTGTGGAAGGCTCAAATCACTAAAAGCTTCACATCAAACAAATTTTTTTGGGTTCCTTGATGGCAGCACCTTTCCTCTGAAATTTCATTTTTTTATAGTTCTCCTACCCCATTATATCACATTATTGTTGATCGACCAAAATTAGGTTGCGACACTTTATTCATCATTTCTCTAGCTTTTATTTCTTATGTGCTCAATCTCACCACTGCGATAGAAATCTGGTCCAGTGTCGCCATGAGATTGCAAACTACCAATAGGTCACAACTTATCCAGCTCGGGAATGAGCTGCACTCTCTATATATGAAATCCAAATTAATGACACAAGCTTTAGCCACTTTAAATGCTTTGGTGAGTAACATTTTTGCAACTGGAGGTCATCTTGATCAATAGGATATCATCCTGTATAACTTAAATGGTCTGTCGACACAATGTGAGGCGTTCAAGATTGCAATTAAGGACTAAATCCATCCTCTTGAACTGGAAGATATTTATTCCACCTCTGTAGTGAGTAGATTAATGTAGCAAACGATAATCTGAAGGCAGAAGCAATACCCAATGCCACGAAAACACTTGAGGCTTCTTGAGGAAGCTACAACAATCCTACTAGAGGTCGTGTAGGAGGGTCGTTATCCCAAATAGGATGCAAAATAGGAGGTTGCAGCAACACCAGGTTGTTGCTTACCCATCAGATCCCCGACAACTTTTAACATTTGGCTGGATTGCATACCTTCCCCGCATTAGGCTCTCCATGTCTGCAATTCATATTGGATTCTAGATTCTGGAACTACTGTTTACATGGCATCATTCCTAAATCTTCTCCAAATTACCACACCAACTCATCGATTGGAATAGTTCATTGTGGGAAACTATTAGCAGGTTTTAGTGCAACATATTGGAGATGGAATATTACCGACACCTACCTGTAAGCTCCCTCTATCTCACAACCTCCTCTCTGATGGCCCCGACACTTTAAACCAATAGGAAAAATTGGTGGTTCCCGAGTTGGGTGAAATTCAGTGGACCACTTTAGCGATTTCATATATTTCCTATCTATTCTTATGTATTTCTTAG
The DNA here is from genome assembly GCA_002079205.1 of Phalaenopsis hybrid cultivar. Taxonomy (NCBI): domain Eukaryota; kingdom Viridiplantae; phylum Streptophyta; class Magnoliopsida; order Asparagales; family Orchidaceae; genus Phalaenopsis; species Phalaenopsis hybrid cultivar. The sequence continues at coordinate 58,329 of JXCR01144094.1, read as the reverse complement.
ACAAGAACCTTGAGTAATCTTCTTCCTTTGTGAGTTGAATCATAACACGTCTGCCATCAACCAACCCTACTTTTCACTTTCCTTCCAATTTAAAGTCTTCAAATACCTTCCTAATAAGTTTCATCTTTGGATGTCCAAACTGAAACTTGCCAACAAATGTAAATTTGCAGTTATCTGCAAGATTGGCTACCTCACCTTCAAAAAAAATAAGTGTTGATTTACCACCCTTTTTAGATGCTTTTCTGATCAGTGGAAAATTATCTTTACCATCTAGAGAATCATGATAGCTTTGAGGAAAGACCAAATTATCAGCAGTCACAATGTTTGAACCAGAATTCTTAGCCATAATGTCAGCAAATGATGACCTGCCTAATGCTTCTTCACCAATTGAGGCAGTTGAGGCCATTTTCAATGAAATAGTAACACTACTACAATCAACTTCACTCAAGCATATGAAGTGTCGAACGACCCAGATTTGCTTTTAACAAATTGAGTCGAGCCCAGGGAGTCGAAAGACAAGAAATGGAGACGATAGGCTAGGGCATCCTCGTATTCTACACTCATCACTCTCAGTTACGGGAAGACAGAGAGGAAGGTAAAGCAGAAGATGCAGGTGCGGGAGAGGGCACACCACAACTGTCCGTGAACAACGCCGAATAAGAACAAGAAGCTTCGCACGGGAATCATTTGTGAATGATGCCTCTGCCTCTTAGTCTCGCCGTCGCTTGTCCTCAATTTTTTTTTAAAAGCCCAAGCGCTGATTTTATTGAAATAGAAAAGATACATAAAGGTTATATGAGAGGGTCCAATAGAGGTCGAATTTTTCCCTCATGTCCCCGTGTGGTGCGCTACGTCCGCTATCTAAGCAAAAGACGTCATCTGGTCTTGCGGGACCCATATTTACACGTCATGAAAAAGGAAAAATTTCACGTTAAGCTCGGCCCAACCCGACGTGCTAAATGTTACGTATTATCCCGCCTTTTTGGCGTATTCCGCCTATTTTTGGTCTATTATTCCCTCAGAAACTTCTATTCAGCATTATTCAGTAGAAAAGAAGTTTTTAAAAATGGCTTTTTTTGTCTCAGCTAGGTTTGGTCGCTGCATTTATGATGGAGTTAGATTTCTCTCTTAATGAAGAGTTTGAGCACATTGATGACAAAATGAATGTCAACGTCTTTGAAATGGAGGTAAGATTTCTTGCTTACTTTAACTGTTTTTCGTTTTCCGAGAGTAACCCAACAATAATCTAAAAATAACCTGCGCATAAACCCACCATATCTCTAAAAAACGTGAGAATTTGTGTGAATCTTTGATTGTTGTTAGATTATTTCATTATTATTTAGGGTTTAGGGTTATTTATTTTCGGGTTAATTGAAGAAATACTCAATAACCCGAGAATAACCCAACAATAATCTAAGAATAACTTGCGCATAAACCTAAGAATAACCTGCGCATAAACCCACCATATCTCTAAAAAAAGTGAGATTTTGTCTGAATCTTCGATTGTCATTAGGTTATTTCATCATTATTCCGTTTTCAGGGTAATTTATTTTCGAGTTGATTGAAGAAATACTCAATAACCCTAGAATAACCCAACAATAACCTAAGAATAACTTGTGGTTAGGGTTATTTATCTGACTATCTCTATTGTATACTTTAAATTTGTAGATATCTAGGGCAGAAACAGATTGCAATGATCCAATTGCTCGTAGCTTTCTTAATACTGTTGTCCGTAATGAGGAAGAGACTTACAAATATTATTGTGCTTATGCACATTATGTTGGTTTCACCGTACGCAAGGACCACACAACTTACTGGGCTAAATCCAAGCAAATTAAGTCGAAGGATTATATTTGTGGAAAA
>JXCR01144094.1:25401-47025 GCA_002079205.1 Phalaenopsis hybrid cultivar | reverse complement strand
ATATATATATATATATATATATATATATATATATACATATATATATACATATATATATATATTTAAAGCCCAAAATGACTAATATATTAACTAGAAAGAAAGATACAGATACAATGCGTTGAAGGACCTAAACATGACACCCAATTCACACCAAAATCATAAGTGGTTTTAAAACTAGAAAATACAGAAAAGTATAGTAGAGACATAAAGAAAAAGCCTAAACATGCTGAAATACAAAATATCAGGTGGCTAGAGAGCAACTCAATTTGATTTTGCCTCTGCCTCTGGTTCTAGGGAAGGAACAAGCTAATAAGTTGCTAAGATGATTGTCATTGCCAGTGGTAACCAATGTATCATCCAATATGTTCCCTAGCTGGAGTCGGCCTCCATTCTTCTTCTTCCTCCAGGAATATACTTGTCATTCCTCTTCCGAAGATTGACTCATTTGATCTTGATCTACCGTGTGCTGGAGATGTGCAGATTGTTGAACATTAGAAGCAGCAACATGTTGTACCGGCTGATCTGCTATTAAATCAAAGAAGCACTCTCGTGTGTCTTAGCATGTGAGAGTCTTCTTCAATAACAGTGGGTGGTATAAGCACAACTAGATCTGTAGCTGTAGTATGTTGTTTTTTTTTAAGTATTGCGGTATTGGGAAGAGGATCAGGTTGCGTCTTCTCAACTGGGATAATAGGTGACTATTCTTTAGTGATATTTGGTCTTAGATGAGGATGTAAACGATAACAAATAGTAGAGTTGCGGTCAAACATACTATAATGAGAGCAATAAGGAAGGTGTGGTTCGATTTCAACATTTTGCCAATACCCATTGTGAGTGGTTCTAATCCACATCTGCGCTATATNTTTTTTTTTTGAAAAAAACCGAAGGGCAAATATAGTAATACGGAAAAGATACAGAAAGGTTGTATGAGAGGGCCTAACAGAAAGCCAACTCATACAAATACAACCCATACAAAACTCAAATAAAGTAAAGATACATAAAGGCAAAAAACTAAAAAGTCACAAAAGGGCACAAAAGTGCTAGTGACGTCCTACTTTAGTCATCCTACCTCGAGTTCTCGAAAGTGAGCTGTTTAATAAATTAGTAAAGTGAGTACCATTGTAGTAACCAAAGTATCATCCATCAGATTCCTGCGCTCGAGTAGATCTCCATTCTTCTTCTTTTTCCTGGATGTGTAGACATGTCATTCCTCATCTGAAGATTGACTCATTTGATCTGTATATTCCAAAGATGGTCGGACAGGTATAGGTCGTTACACATCATGATCCCCATGAGCCTGAGTAACATTAACATCTTTCTGGACCTGATGAAGCGGTAGTGAAGTAGTAGAAGTATTTCTACCTGTATTATTGACGATAGGTTCTATGACAGGCAGAGTTTTAAGAATCTCCCTCTCCTCCATGATAGAAGGTTTCAAAGACTGAGAAGCTATAACTGAGGAATGAATGGTTGTCATATTGCCTACGGGGATATTGACGTCTTCCAGGGTATTCTTCTGATTATCAATAGTGTAAAAAACTTGGTGTTGATCAGGATGAGATGAAATCATAGCCTCAAGCAGAGCACTTTTTTTTGTTTGAGGTGGGGGTGTAGATGGTGACATTGAGTACTGGAGTAGCCGAACATACGATATTTTGAACAATACGACGGAAAATACTCAATCTTTACCTTCTACCAATATCCATGGTGTTGTGTGCCCAACTAATTTTCCTCAGAAGCTGGTGAGTTATATCTCTTTCAACAAGTACTCTGGCTTCAGATGGACGAGAATGATTAAAAGTAGGAATGTCAGCCTTGAGTGACTTTCCATAAGCTAAAGCAATAGAATACAATACTTTTTGAGAAAAATAATGAAATTTCAGACCAGAGAGACGAATTCAAACCAGAATGATTGGCGGTTCTTCTACGGCTCGCGGCTCTTTCTTCGTCATCCGGAGAAGTGCGGGCTTCTAGCTCTTGTCGTCGCTCGCATTACTGTGAAAGACGTCTGGCGCAAGCTTTCCTCTGGCTCGAATCGCCCACTGCTCCACTTCCCTTTCGACATTTGCTCTTTCTCTACTGTCACTTTGTTGTCTCACAGCCCCACCTTCCTCTTTTGGAGATGGCTTTGGATAGATCGTATGTTGTTGCCCTTGCGAGTTTTCACGTTTCAGGTACACCTAAATCGTCATATTTTCCTCTTTCATTTGAGTGGGCGGAGGACATCAAGAAGCCTGGTAGGAAGAATGAGAAGTCTGTCATTCTTTTTATAGAAGACGATGACATTCAACTTTCTTCCTCCTATCGTCTGAATTTGGTTGGAAAATTTCTATATGGTCATCCCAAAATGGAGCTCATTCGCAAAGAATTTGAATTTATGCACCTTGTTGGATAGTGAAAAATTGGACTTATATAGGAGACACGTTCTTATTCAAATTAACAATGAAGAAGATTACATGCGCTTATTTGCTAGAATGATAATTTGGATTAATAACATAGCAATAAAGATTTTAATATATATATTAGAAAAAGCCCAAGGGAAAATATATTAATACAGAAAAGATACAAAAATTTTGCATGAGATGACTTAAAAATCCTAACTCATACAAAAAAACACACACAAACTCAAATAAAGCAAAGACACTAACATCTTTCTAGACCTGATTAGACAGTCGTAAAAAAATAGAAGTATTTTCATCTGTATTACCGGTGATAGGTTCTAAGGCAGGCGGGGTCTGAAGAATCTCTCTCCCCCACGATAGGAGATTCCAAAGACAGGGAAGCTACAAGTGGGAAACTGAATGGTTGACATATTGCCTGCGGGGAAAGTGACACCTTCCGGGGTATCCTTCTGATGATCAATAATGTCAAAAACTTAGAGTTGATCAGGAAGAGATGGAATTACAGTCTCTATAGGAGCTGTTTGCTTTTTTTGGTCTGAGGTGGGGGTGTAGATGATGACATTGAGAACTGGAGTGTCCGAACATACGACAGTTCGAACAATACAACAGAAAATACTCAATCTCTACCTTCTGTCATTATCCTTAGTGTTGTGTGCCCAACCAGGTTTCCTTTGAAGCGGGTAAAGTGATGTCTCTTTCAACAAGTACTCTAGCTTTAGATGGACAGGAAAGATTAAAAGTAGAGATGTCCGTCTTGAGTGGCTTCCCATAAGCTAAGGCAATAGAATATATTACTTTTTTGAGAAAAATAATGAAATTTCATACCAGAAAGGCGAATCCAAACCAGAATGATTGGCGGTTCCATCTGTTGGTCAAAATTCGCAGACCATTTCAGAATCTTCATTGCTCTATTATCAATCCATATTATTCTTCTGGCAAATAAGCGCATGTAATCATCTTCATTACTAATTTGAATAAGAATGTGTCTCATCTAATAGTCCAATTTTTCATTCTCCAACAAGGTGCATAAGTTCAATTTCTTTACGAATGCGCTTTATTTTGAGATGACTATGTAGAAATTTTCCAACCAAATTCAGACGCAGGAGGAAGTAAGTTGAATACATTCGGTTTCTGTAAAAATTATGGCAGACTTATAATTCTTCCTAACAGGTTTCTTGATGTCTTCCGCCCACTCAAACGAAGGAGGGAAGATGGTGATTTAGGTGTGTCTGAGATGTGAACACCCGTAAGGGCAGCTGCATACGATTTGTCCGAAGCCATCCTCAAAGGTAGGTGCGGCCTTCAGAGAAGAAAGCAACCCTGCTCAATGAGGGGAAAAAGCTTCGAAAGAAAGAAGAGAGGACGCTGTGAGACGGGACAGCCACAGAGNGAGGGGAAAAAGCTTCGAAAGAAAGAAGAGAGGACGTTGTAAGACGGGACAGGCGCAGAGAAGCCGGAGAAATCGCGAGTTGTACCCTTGAGAGGGAGCCGCAGAGCAAGGAAAGACGTGAGACAAGCCGTAGAGGAGCCGCAGAGCGAGGAGAGACGGGCCGCAAAGAGAAGACGCGAGGAGACGCGTCTCTGAACCGGAAGCGGGGAAGACGAACGAAAACAAGCTCGCGAAGTCGTAACGTCTCAGAGCCAAAGAAGAAGACGAAAGAAATCGAGCGCGAAGACGAGCGAAGCCATAACTGTTGCTAGGGTTAGCCATCGGGTGAAACCCTAGCAGAGCCGGCTGGAATGAAGAAGACGCCATCTATTATATATATATCGACGCTCCATTCATATGCAAATGCTCTTGTCGACTTTTCTGCTCGTGCCCCTCCAGGTTCCGCACCTGGTTTTGCTATTGGTAAGCCCTGCAATGTTCCAGAATCTTTCCATGAGGCTCTTGAAGGTGGAGGTGATCACACTTTTATTAAAAAGCTTGGAAAAAAAATGAAAAACCTGCACTTATTCTCACAGAGGTTAAAACCGGTACTCTCGCGTCCTCTTGGCGTTTCTCTCTAGTGAGGAAACTCTTTTATGGTCACCCAAAATGGAGATCATTAAGAAGGAGTTTGATACTATGAAACTATCAAACAGTTGGAACATTGACCTACTTGACGGTAGGCATATACTTATTTGGCTATCTCATGATGTCGATTACACTCGCATTTTCTCTCGAAAAGTCATCAAGATTGACAATCATTTTATGAAAATTCTGAAATGAACTGTCGGTTTTGATCCAAAAGCAGAGTCCCCTATCATTCCTGTTTGGATAAAGTTTCTAGGGTTAAAATTACATCTGTTCAACATCGAAATCCTTTACTCTTTAGCATCTGTTTGCAGTAAGTCTCTCAAGGTGGATAGTCCTAGGCTTGCTATCACTAGGCCCTCTGTGGCTTGTGTGTTAGTTGAGAGAGATATCATTCAATTAGCTCCGGATGAGATATGGATTGGCACTATGCACAATGGGTATTGGCAAAAGGTTGAAATTGAATCACATCCTCGTTATTGCCCTCATTGTAGTATGTTTGGCCACAGCTCTAGTATTTGTTATCGTTTGCATCCTCATCTAAGGCTGAATATCGCTAAAGAACAGCCACATACTATCCCTGTTGAGAAGATGCAACCCGATTATCTTCCCAACACCGCAGTTCCTGAAGAATAATAACATACACAGTTACAGATCCAGTTGTGCTCATACCACCCATTGTTATTGAAGTCTCACTCACATGCTAAGACTCACGAGAGTGCTCCTTTAATCCAATAACAGATCAGCCGGTACAACATGTAGTTGTTTCTAATGTCCAAAAATCTGCGCATCCCCAACACACTTTAGACCAACATCAAGTGAGTCAATCTTCGGAAGAGGAATGGCAGGTCTATTCCAGGAGGAAGAAGAAGATTGGAGGTCGACTCCAGCTCGGAAGCATATTGGATGATACATTGGTTACTACTGGCAATGACAATCATCTTACCAACTTATTAGCTTGCTCCTTTCTTAGAACCAGAGGTAGAGACAAAACCAAATTGGGTTGCTCTCTAGCCACCTGATACTATATATTTCTGCATTTTTTGGTTTTTTCTTTATGTCTCTAATGTACTTTTCAGTATTTTCTAGTTGTAGAGCCCCTTGTGGTTTTGTTGTGAGCAGGGTGTCATGTTTGAGCCCTCCATCACATTGTATATGTATCTATCTTTCTAGTTAATATATTAGTCTTTTTGGGCTTTCAATATATATANATATATATATATATATATATATATATATATATATATATCTCTCTGCTTAACTATCTGTGCTTCAAGTATTCTTCTTTACTCTTTTTACTCTTCTACTCTTTTTCTTCCTTGTATCCAAATGGATTATTCTACTAATGTCGATGATGATCTTGCTAAATCAAATTTCCCAAATTCATAATATAAAGCTAATTATGGCTCATAGTATTATTACCACGGTAAATAAAGCACTCGAAATAAAATATAGCTGGGAGAATCTTGAACTGACTAATTTTTCTTAGCTACCTTATTCTTTGACCACTTGAGTTCTTTGCTTTGTTCTATCTATGATGCCTTGTGTTATATCTCTTTTTTTTTTTACTCTTGTAAGATAATTCCTTGACTTTTTATTTTAATGAGGGCCCATCTTTTTCATTAAAAAATAATATAAAAGATAAATTAAACAAAAACATAGTGAATATTTTCAGGGACGTTGATAATAGGTAAACACTTAAATTCCTGATTTTTTTTAGTTTTAACCTATTTTATAGTAAGTATGCATCTAAATTGTATTTTTCTCTCTAATTTGTATAATATAGTGTGTATGATTTCATGTAATAGTAACAATCTTGGTTTTTGTGATCTATGTTTTGAATTTGAAGATTTATAGTACGAAACTTGGATCATCATCATGTTTATTCTTGTCCAAACTATTTGAGGTAGGTGTATTATATGAAACTTTACGTTGTTAAATATTGTTTTGCAAATTCTTTCTTCTACAATTATCATGGAATTTAATTGAGCTTTTCCATGGCATTGGCATTTTTGTTCACTATATTTTGAAAGACAGTTGATAACAAATCTCTCATTCTGACTATGGTGTATGAAAAGGTAGTGCCTGACGTAGATGCTTGTTTCATATCTCGTTGATTTGACTTTGGAACTTAGTGCCTTGATGGTGTTTTTAACCTTAATAAAACTTTCGAATGTCGTTTTTTATAACCTGCAATATCTGTTCTAATGGTGCTGAAGATTAAAAAAGTTCCGTCCAAGTCAATTAGCTAGCTTCTGTTGTAATTTGTGAATGATATTCATTGTTAAAGTTGTTTAACTTAATACTCTGCTGTAATTTGTGAGAGACATTCGGTGTTAAAGTTGTTTAACCTCATATTGATTGTCCGTTGTGATCATTTGAGATCAAAATTCTTTTTTAATGGTTAATTGCAATTTCTTTTTCTTTAACATTTTGATACCCTACTTTGTTGTTCCCTTGGGTTCCTTGTTTGGGACTTTTACTTTTTCTTACGATAAGTTGACGTTTTACAGGATTCATGGCATGATCTAGCAAGAGCATTTTCAAATGAAAGGACTTTGTTCTCCTTAAATCCCCGTTTGCAAGTATGTACAGTTACATGTTTAAAATATTTATTTTTTATGCAGAATATACACCTAATGAGCTGTCTGATTCATTATCCTGTAGCGTTCTCTAGCGGAAAACCTTGTTTGTGCAGCTTCTAGCTTGAAAGATGCAGAGGCCTCCAATCAGTTAGTTGACTAATGAATTTTTTGCGTTTTCCCTTGTTTCCAGTTTTTCTATAGGTTTTTGTGACCTTGTGATAGTGGTCAATGCTCTTAGGTATGTGAGGGATCTCATTGGACCAATGACTTCATACCTTGCAGAAATATCTGCTAGGAATGATCTCAAGGATGTTGCCCAATTGCCAGACGCAATGTATATGGTAGGGTCTCTTTTTCTTCTTTGTGCTTTCGCATGTTCTGATTATAAACTTGAGTAGTAATCTTATTCGATTAGTACTAATGGCTGATGATTTGTATAGGTGAATTGTTTGTTGGAAAGATTGATAGGTGTAGCTAGAGCAACTCAACCCCGCACTCAAAAGGCTGTATTTGATGTGTGTGTTGCTGTAGTAAACCCTCTAATTACTCTTCTAGAAGCTTACAAAAATCAGGTACAGTTTTTGATAAGAATCTCTCATCCTTTGATTTAAGGCTTTTGGGACATCCTTTTTCTGCTGATTCGAACTTGGCTAATTTCTTGTCATGATTTATCAATCGTTATAGCCTGCAGTTGTGTACCTGATAATAAAGTTCACTGTTGACTTCGTTGATGGACAAGTTACATTCCTTAATGCAAAAGATACCTCTGTTTTGGTTAGCTTCTGTCTGCAGCTGCTTCAAATTTACTCTTCCCTAAATATTGGGAAAGTAAGTCCTTTTGTCATGTAGTTTTTTTTCTTTCCGTAGCAACTATCAGCTAAATTTTTTTCTTATTGAATTTGTAGTGGATGCATAAGGACATGGCATCCTATAAATTAAGTGCCCAATATTATTGTATATTGTCTGTTTCATGGGTTACATATGTACCGAATGATTTAGCGCATGTGGTAAACTTCAGCAGTCCTTTTTTCTAACTTGGTTCTACTTCTACTTGAAAAGCTATCATTGTCTCATTCAAATATTGTGTTGAGCGGGGCTCAAGTTGAGGATTATAAGGATTTGCTTGCCTTGCTTCAGCTCCTCACGAATCTGTGCTCCAAAGAGTTGGTATGAGATAATTACATCATCAGCAGTTGGTTTTGTGGAAGAGTTTTGATGATTGATTATCTCAGTGTTTTTATGTAGATTGACTTTTCTCCGGATGAACCAGGTAGCCCGGATATTGCCGAGGTAAGTGTTCTATGATATTCATAGTAGAGCCAGTTAGAAGGTTGTTTATTTTTCTCTTATACAGGTCATCTTTGTCGGTTTGCACATCGTGAGCCCTTTAATTTCATTTGATCTTCTAAAATTTCCCAAGCTCAGCGGTTGTGTAAGTTCAGCATATTTTTGGAAATGATTAGATTTTAGACAGATTTTTTGACAGTCCTCGGTTGCAGTATTTTAGGCTTATATCACATATGTTGGAAGTGTACCCAGAGAAAGTTGTTCTATTAGCAAAGGAGGCTTTTGCTCAAGTAATTGCAGCCATTGACTTCGGCATTCAGCACCAGGTACGTTTAATTTTCCTCCAAAAGCAATGTTACTGATAAATAATGCATCAACTAGGTGCAATTGACTTTTATATTATGGTGAAAAGCAAGATAAATAGATTAAGATTGATCACCTTTCATAATTTTGTTTTGTAAAATAAAAATGAAAGTCATATAAATTTTCTCTGCCTATGTACACGGCAGAGTAATTCTGATCTTGCTATAATGTACAAAGCATTAACATATTCTTTTCGTAATAGACAGTATAATTGATAAATTTAAAAAAGAAAATGCTCTTATAAAATTGTTAAGGAGGTGTTTTGGATCGATTTTAAAAAATAGCATATTTTGTATCCTGTCACCGCACATTCGACACCTCTCATATTGCTGACTTATACTTCAGGGAGATTGTCAAGTTACACAGGATTCCCATAAACATCACCTATGATAGAGATTTCAAATTTTTGTCACTTTTGACATTTATTAGTGAAGTTAGTCATCAAGTTCCAACTCAGTTCAACAGCTCAACCACAGACAGACAGTCAGACTGAAGTAGTGAACAAAATTTTTGGGAAACCTATTGAGATGTTTCATGAGAATGAATATCAAATAATGGGATTTCATTCTAGCACAAGTAGAGTTAGCCTGTAACAAATCCACTAGTCAGAAAACAGGATCAGTCCATTCGAGATTGCTGCGGCAGCAATCCACTCACACCGCTTGATCTGGTCCCACACCTGCAGACATCAGAACTCAGCAAAGATGCTACAGAAAGGGTTCAAGAAATCCAGCAAATACACGAAGAGGTTGGTAACAAGATTGCTAGATAAAATAGAAAATACCAAGAGCTAATCAACTTTCAGAATTTTTCAAAAACTTAACGACAATGCATACAAGATTGACTTACCAGTTGACTACAACATTTCAGTCACATTCAACATTGCAGATCTTACTCCGTACTTTGAGGATTTAGAAGTTCTGGTTGTTGAGGTCAAAGCTCCCCCAACCCCAGGAGACTGAAACAGAGCTCATAAGGGTCGGCTGGGCGCAGGTCTAGACTAGGTGGACTGGTCTGCCCTCTTGGAGGGAGCTCTTACCTTTCCTTTTTCTCCCTTTTTTTCCTATCTTCCTCTTTCTATTTTCTTTCCTAGGCTCTTTCCTAATTTAAATCCTTTCTTAAAAGCCTAAATCTTGATTTTATTCACCTTCATTTTTTTAAACCTTTCTTAAAATTTTGAGATCTTGATTTAATTTTTATTCTCCTTTTTTAATTTAATTTTTTATTAAAATGGGTCAAGTTTCTTATAAATAGGAGTTGATGAGTCTAGATTTAGGGGACTTGATTTTAAAATCTGATTTCAATTTTATCTGAGCATTTTTCTTGCTAAGGGTTGTATCTGATGATAAAAAAGGTGCTCCGGCTGTAACCACATCTGAGGTGGTGTTTGTCTTCACTGTTCTTCCTTGTCGCGCGCCTTGAAGCTCCCCTGCAGGCTGCTACTTCACCATCCAAGCATCTCTTTTGTTGTCTTCTATAGGTCGCAACACTGTTCGTCCCTATCGCCCCCTCTGTCGCTCCCTTGCAAGTCACCAACTCCACTATTCAAACGCCTCTATAACAGTTTCCCACAGGCAGCACTGTTCCTCATGAAGCCACCCTACAACCCACCAGCTACGCATTAGCTTGCAGACTGCAGCCTTCTGTTGTTTCCTCCGGATCTCTCCTGCAGCTTCCGACAGGCCACAACACCTCCGTTCCTTGGTTTTTGATTGCTAGACATGCCTTCGCTCCTCAATTTCGGCCACTATCTGTGCCTCGGCTTTGGCCGTCGTTCTTGCCTCTGTTCCTCAGCTTTGGCTGCCACTCTTGCGTCAGCTCCTGTGCCCGCCCCCGGATTCCAGCCTTTGACGACGTTTCTCGCCTTTTCTAGCTGCAGTTAGACCAACAAGTGATTTCTTGCTGCCCCGCTCCTCCCTAGTCTCTCGACATCACTCTGGCCTCACCGTAGCAGCCGCTCCAGCCCCATCTCTCTAGACTCCCTTCTCGTTGAGCTTATTGTTTCTTTGCTTGTTGGGTCTTTGTTTGTAATGCTTTGTTTTATGTTCTGATTTATGTAGTATCTTTCTTTTTTTTTAGTCATTGCTATAACCGTCTTTTTAATTTTTAACAAATTCATGTCTTGTGTCGTGGTGTGGGTTAACTCTAGTATCACTGGCGAAAAAGACATTGATGTTGGCATCAGGGTCGGGGTTGGTTGAGGAGTTGTTTTAAAAACATAAAAAAAGCTTTAATTTTTTTTTATGTTTTTGAAAAATAAAAATGAATTTGTTTAAAAACAAAATAAAAAAATAGGAAACAAACATTTTCTGTTTTTTGAAAATAACAACAATAAAATTGGAAACTAAGATTGATTCCATGCAGGGCCTAAATATATGAACTGAGAAAAAACAAGCAGAGTACAGATAAGGGTGGTATACTACTGGTGTGAGGTATTTTAAGGTCTACTGTATATAATATGAACTTAGGATTAGATGCACAAAATAAGCACATAGATGACCATAATTCAAGTTCATCAACTATTAATTTAGGTAAAGTTATTTTGATGTAATTCAAAAGACAAGTAAAATTTGCTCCAAATAATAGTTAAAAAATTAAAATTTGAAATTTTGTAGGAAAATTGAGTGAAACAAACCCATATAATAATTAGGATTCATATCGTGTAACTGACAACTGGATTGTAACATACATGGCTAAATCTCAACTTTACATGGCAATGCATTCACAAAGTATGTTGATAAAAGAAAAATACACTGCTAAAAGTTGCCAAATAGAAGATTCATGTTTCACGCCGATATAAGAAGTTTCCCTTGGAACTTTTCTGAAGACTTGGAAGTATTTCTAATAAATAATATGCATGTTTTAAACGAAATCTTGAATTGTATTAAGCATAGAATAAAATCTAAATTTCTTTGAGGATCTTACTTTAAGAATATAATTTTCTAAAATTTAACTGTCCAATTCAACAACATTGTTAAGTATAGGCTTAACGATTCATCAATAGTCAAAAATAACAATTTCCCAGATTTTAGCAACTGTATTATAAACATTGAAAGTAATTTTTTGATTTCTTTTATAGTGCAAAATATATGATTCAACATATAACTCAATACAAAATCTTGACCATATCTCATAACACGTGAATGGCAAAAAAATGAGACCGCATTCCACTTAAGTGGTATCATCAACAATTAATACTACCAACTACATGATCTTATTTGCTCCATCTCCTTATAAGACTTGCTTGATTACTGCTTCTCTACACTTAACTCTGTTCTATCCCATCTTGACTTGATGCTACTCCTATGTTTGCTACCTGTAAATTAAATTAGTTGTATGCATATTGAATTTATTTTTTTCTTGTGCAGGACGTTGATGCAGTTGATATGTGCTTGAGAGCAATTAATGCCCTTGCTTCCTATATATACCGAGAGAAAGCTGCTGGCAGGGAAGGGTTAGCTGAACGTATAGTGGATTTAAATGACAGGCTGCAAGACAATATATCAAGTCATTTTCTTCGATCGTTGCTGCAATTAATTTTATATGAAGACTTCAGGTTTGTGACTTTTAAAATGACTGCTTGAAAAATTTTTCAGCTTTGGTTTTGAGTCTTTATTCCATCTTTTCCAACATGCACATACACATTCTATGATGATAGTGCTATCGTATTGTCCTTTGTTGAAAGCTTGTGAATTTCAACCATTAACATTACATTGACGTGATGTACTCTTTGAACTATATTTTGAAGCATTGATGCGTGCACTTCACATTGAAAAAGCCATTGGGTTTGGTGAACGTTTAGCTGTTTCTTTGATAAATTGGGAAAAGAAGGCTTTTGATTATAGGATTCTAGTCATAACATGTAAACTCACAAATTGAGGCATTTTTAAATCAATTCACCATTCCTTTGAAGAATTATTCCATCAGTACTACGCACATTAAGGTAGGTGCGTATCCAATAAGATGTCACCAGCTGTAAACTCCGGTCCCACTTATTCCATCATTATTCGCGACCAAGTCCCGGCCCTAAACCCAAATTCTGAAAAAAATCCCGCCATGATAAAATTATTTCGCGTCAGGTTGCTGTTCTATTCGAAGGGTGAAGAAATATTTCGCTGGTTTTTTCACACCTTCGTTCACAGCTCCGTTCACAACTCCGGTCACAGCTCCGTCATAGCTAGGTATTGTTGGAATTCTCCATGGACGTTTAGATTTCGAAAGTCGATTTCTCCATGATTGTTGAGATGCCGGAAGTCTCCATGAACGTTGAGATGCCATCATTCAGCCTGAACTTTTAAGATCAAGATCAAGTGAGACTTTGTGTTATTGTTGTGTTATTCTGGTGTTACTCTGCTATTACTCTTGTTTCTTGCCTTTGATTTAGTACCATTTAGGTGGTTTAGGGTTTAGTTTAATCTCCATGTAAACTTAGGTGTTAATGTAGTATTATTAGATGGTGTTCTACAGTGTGGTTTGATATTATTATGGTTTTTTTTTCGTTAGTATGGTTTTAGGATTCTGGTTTTTTTGTGTTACCCTTGTGTTATTCTGGTGTTACTGTGGTGTTACTACATGTAAACGTAGGTGTTGATGTAGTATTTTTTGGGTGTTGTTCTACATTACTGTGGTGTTACTCCATGTAAACGTAGGTGTTGATGTAGTATTATTAGATGTTGTTCTACAGTGTGGTTTGATATTATTATGGTTTTTTTTTTCGTTACTATGGTATTAGGCTTTTGGTTTATTGGTGTTACCCTTGTGTTATTCTGGTGTTACTGTGGTGTTACTCCATGTAAACGTAGGTGTTAATGTAGTATCTTTTGGGTGTTGTTCTACAGTGTGGTTTGGTATTATTATGTTTTTTCTTTCGTTACTATGGTTTTAGGTTTCTGGTTTTTTTGTGTTACCCTTGTGTTATTCTGGTGTTACTGATGTCACCATTGTTTTATGCAGTCCTCTGAGGCAACAGACGTTTGTAATGATTCAATTGCAGAGAAGTTTCTTAGCAGCATTATTCACAGTGAGGAAGAAGCATATGAAAGCTATCGTGCCTATGCACATCACGTGGGATTCACTGTTCGGAAGAACTGTACTACCTACTGGCTGAACTCCAAGAAACTCAAGGTTAAAGATTATTTGTGGAAAAGCTAGCTATAAGAAAGAGCGTAACAACACAGTTAAGTTCAGAAAAGCGGACACGAGGACTGACTGTAAGGTACGATTTCATGTTGATTTCGAAGGCAATTGAACAATGAAAAAATTCATTGAAAGTCATAATCATCCTTTGGTCGAAAGTGGTGATAAGCATCTTCTTCGTTCCAACAGAAGGATGTGAGCTCAATGCAGATGTGTTGAGATCCATGACAGGTTCAGGCATCAGAGCAACACATGCATACAATTTCATTGTCACGGAGGTTGGTGTTGTGGAGAATTTGGAATGTACCAAGAGAGATGCATTTAATTTTATCCAGAGAGATAGAAAAAGAATTAAACAGGGAGATGTCAATGCTTTAATACAATTGTTCATGGAGAGGCAAGCTGAGGACAGCATGTTTATTTGGGATTTCCAAACAGATGAGTCTGGTAGGTTAACAAGCATATTTTGGAGTGATGGATTGTGCAGACTGGATTATGACTGTTTCGGGGATGTCATAATTTTTTATAAAAGCTACAGATTAAATAAATATAACTTATGTTGCGCTCTATTTGTGGGGGTTAACCACCACTGGCAGAACGTACTGTTTGGAGTTAGATTTCTATCTGATGAGACTACTGTATCATTCATTTGGTTATTCAAATCATT
This sequence comes from Phalaenopsis hybrid cultivar, assembly GCA_002079205.1. Taxonomy (NCBI): domain Eukaryota; kingdom Viridiplantae; phylum Streptophyta; class Magnoliopsida; order Asparagales; family Orchidaceae; genus Phalaenopsis; species Phalaenopsis hybrid cultivar. Next base: position 32,568 of record JXCR01144094.1, on the reverse strand, counting down.
CATTCGAATAATGGGAGACAAACATCCCATAACAATATTTACCGATCAGGATCAAGCAATGGCAAGAGTCATTGCAGAATGCCTCCCACGAACACGTCATAGATTATGTCAATGGCATCACTACAAGAAACTGCCTTCCAAAGTACACTGTGGAGTGCGTACTAATAGTGTTTGTGGTCTTTTCTATAAATGCTTGAGCAAGTGTGATTCTGAGGAGTTCGAAGAAACGTGGTCCTTAATGATTGAGTTTGGGGAACTACAAATCAATGTTTGGTTAGATGAAATGTATCGTATAAGGCATAAATGGTCAACAACATTTAATAAGGATATATTCGGTGTGGGAATTTTATCAACACAGAGAAGTGAGTCGACCAATAATATTTGTCATGGTGTTTCAAAGCCAACTAGCTCTCTCACGGATTGTTTTATCGGTCTTGAAAACATAATGAAATCGTGGGGCCGGATTAAGAAAGATGAAGATTTCAAATGCGGTCAGTCCGTGAGAACACCCAAGGTTAAAATTAATCTCATGTTGAGGTAAGCTGTCTCATTCTATACAAGGAAGCTTTACTCAATGTTTCAACAAGAGCTCTTGAATGGCTTATGTGGGCTAACATCTAAAGTATCAGTGGAGAGTGATGTTAAATATTATGTATCAAGATTGGATGATGAGGGGACAAGGCAGCCCAGGAATGTGTTAATTGACAAGGTTATTTGTGATGTTACATATAGTTGCAAAAAGTTTGAGATGATGGGGTTGTTGTGCTCCCATGCACTATTTGTTCTAAGTCTCACAAAAATAAAGGTGATTCCAGAGAAATATTTCTTATTGCGGTGGTCCATCAATGCTAAAAGGGACATGTATAACAGATTTGGGTGCAGAGAGCTAAAAGACTCTGGCTGTAATAATATTTCTTCAAGTTCCCTTATATTCAGTTCATGCTCCCAAAAATTTGCATATCAACTCATTAATAGAGCACAAGGACATGAGTTAGCTGAGGAGTGTTTGTGGGAGACGTTTAAAAAGTTATCAGGAGATATTGAGGATGTTATAGCAAGGAGAACGATAGAATTACAGAAACCAAAAAAAAGGAAAAAAACCACAAATATAGAATGCAATGTGAACGACCCTGCTAAAAAAGGCCGAAAGGAGTATCTACAGCTAGGCTGAAAGGACATTGGTTGAAAAATAAGAAAGCCAAAAATATAAATTTTTTAATTTAGTATTTCCTCATTCCATTTCATGTATAATGCGTACTTCTAATTTGACCCATTGCATCCAGGAATGGAACAAGAAGCAGCAAGCAGCCGTTGAGCCGTGGACGCATTCGAGCAAAGTTTGACAGATTGTTTTACTCAGGTATGCTGATAAAATTCAGTATCATATCACTACCTCTTATATAAAATCATTTACTTTAATTGTTTTTCGTATTACTCACCTGCTGCAGGAATACTACGCACCGCAACTAAGTGAAACGTACACTGGACTTTTGATGGATTCCATAAGTGAGAATTTATATTGATTTATATTGTAAGAGTTGTAAAATTGTATCATCTGTAAACCTTTTTACGAAAAAGTAATTAATGGTTTATAACATATGTTTGTTCAAATATTTGTATCTTAATCATGTTCAAACATATATATCAACTGTAACATCGTATGGGAGACATCAATAACACCCTGACTAACCATTTAATAACACAGGAAGAACAAGAGGATAACACGAGAATAACATGGGATCAACGTGGAAATAACACGAGGATAACACGAGAATAACACGGGATTAACGTAGAAATAACACGAGGTATAACATGAGAATAACACATCAATAATACGAGAATAACACCAACAATAACATAAGAATAACACAAGAATAATACGTGAATAACACGAGAATAACACGAGGATGATACGAGAATAGCACAGGAATATCACGTGAATAACACGAGGAATATCGTTAATAGCACGGGAAGAAGACGAGATTAACACGAGAATAACACGGGAATAACACGTGAATAACACGGGAATAACACTAGGACAACACGGGAATAACACAGGAATATCATTGGAATAACTAATGTCGAAAACCATAAGAGAAACACGAGAATAACACGAACAATAATACGAACAATAACACGAACAATAACACGAGAATAACACGGGAATAACACGAGGATAATACGAGAATAATACGGGAATATCATTGGAATAACAAGAGGAATATCGTTAATAACACGAGGAGAAGACGAGGATAACACGAGAATAACACGGGATTAACGTGGAAATAACATGAGGAATAACATGAGAATAACACATCAATAAAACGAGAATAACACGAACAATATTACGAGAATAACACGGGAATAACACGGGAATAACACGTGAATAACACGGGAATAACACGAGCATAATACGAGAATAACACGGGAATATCATTGGAATAACTCATGTCGAAAACCATAAGATAAACACGAGAATAACACGAACAATAACACGAGAATAACACGAGGATAACACGACCATAACTTGGGTTATTGCCCTCTTAATGCGCTGTCTCGCAGCGAATATTCCCTGTGTTACTGACCGATTAATCGGCGTTACTCTGTGTTACCATGCGTATTCTGCCGTGTTACTATTCCGTGNTAGTTCCATTATTTGTGTGAATGAGTATAAAATTAAGGGATTTTTTTGACATACATACCGCATAATTCTTATATATTTACATGTCTAACATTTAAATTTTGATATTTAAATGCTTGCCACTCAAATTTTTAACATCACATAAAAATACGTATCTTATGAACTTTTTAAAAGTGAAATATACCTTTTCATCTATAGTTTTATAACACCAAAGTGAAATTTTGATGACTTGATACTTGCTAGTGAGAAGAACATTAGTTGTCGACAATCTATTATTTGACAATCTATTCTTTTACAATCGTTACTTTGTGCCAGACAAGAAAGATGCTTGCTTGAGCTTGCGAGGTAGGTTTTGATTCAGTCTTGGTTGGGCAAGCTTGGACTTGCTTGGGATGATTCGAAGTTTTTCAAACCCTCGTTTGATTTGTTTAAGCATCCATACACCTAGCGCAACACTTAATATTTTGTTTAGGGCTTTATTACACTATCTAAGATCATTTAAGTGTTGATTTAGTTGAACTAACTATAATTGAACTTNCTTGAGCTTGCGAGGTAGGTTTTGATTCAGTCTTGGTTGGGCAAGCTTGGACTTGCTTGGGATGATTCGAAGATTTTCAAACCCTCGTTTGATTAGTTTAAGCATCCATACAACTAGCGCAACACTTAATATTTTGTTTAGGGCTTTATTACATTATCTAAGATCATTAAAGTCTTGATTTAGTTGAACTAACTATAATTGAACTTCAAATTAAATTTTTTGCCCTACTTTGGCTTATTTTGTATTTCTTTAATTTTAATTAGGATTATTTTCTATTAGAAACATATTTATGTGTTGTTTTTTCTGTTTTGAGGAATTTCAACTATTGTTTTTGTGTTTTGGAGACTTTATTATCTGATTTTCTACTCTATGGCGTTGCATCATTTGTCTTTTATAAGTGGTGTGTTTGTATCTTGCTCAGGAACAGATGGTGGATTCCGCTTAGCAATTGTGCCTCGTCGAAATCGGCATTTTGTGGTTTCCTTCATTGTTTTTAGACCGAAAATAGTAGAACGCAATCTATCCCCTTCCAAACGCCATCAACCTCTCATATTCTCATTCACTTGTCATTCCACAACCACCTCCTCGCTAAATTCACTTATTAAACAATTTTTGAAGCTCTTGAACGTTATCATCTGTTATCATAGCCCAACAAACTAAATTATTATAAAACCTAATCTAACGCCCACAAAAAAAAAAAAATAAAAAAAAAAAATAAAAAAATCACATCATCCCCGTAGCCTAACTTTGACTCACCCTGACCCTTAATTATACTTCTTTTTCAGCCAAAATATTAATTGGAAGAATGAGATTTTATGTTGTCAAGGAGAAAACCTCAACGAGATGTTCATGAACTTACAATGAAGAAATCCTTCAACTATAATAAATTTTTGTCATCTTTAAGAGGAGACAACTCAAAGAGATCACTCATAGTAGGACAATGACTTACTAGATTGAGAGGGAAATAAATTCCTTTCACTATAAAGTTTCCAGTGATGAAGAGCCAATAAACTGACGACTTGACATAGAATATTAAGGTGAAGATAAGATTTTTGAATGAAGATCGACTTGTCGGATTTTGGTGTACTTTTGGGTCCAAATGAATTCATTTAGTGACTCCAAACAATAANCGCAGTCTATCCCCTTCCAAACGCCATCAACCTCTCATATTCTCATTCACTTGTCATTCCACAACCACCTCCACACTAAATTCGCTTATTAAACACTTTTTAGAAGCTCTTGAACGTTATCGTCTGTTATCATAGCCCAACAAACTAAATTATTATAAAACCTAATCTAACGCCCACAAAAAAAAAAAAATAATAAAAAATAATAAAAAACCACATCAGCCCCGTAGCCTAACTTTGACTCACCCTGACCCTTAATTATAATTCTTTTTCAGCCAAAATATTAATTGGAAGAATGAGATTTTATGTTGTCAAGGAGAAAACCTCAACGAGATGTTCATGAACTTACAATGAAGAATTCCTTCAACTACAATAAATATTTGTCATCTTTAAGAGGAGACAACTCAGAGAGGTCACTCATAGTAGGACAATGACTTACTACATTGAGAGGGAAATAAATTCCTTTCACTATAAAGTTTCCAGTGACGAAGAGCCAATACACTGACGACTTGACATAGAATATTAAGGTGAAGATAAGATTTTTGAATGAAGATTGACTTGTCGGATTTTGGTGTACTTATGGGTCCAGATGAATTCATTGAGTGACTCCAAACAATAGAATAATTTTGTTAGTATACATAAGGTCTTTAGGACAAAAGAGTTAAATTGTCAGTCATCAAGTTCAGAAAAAAATGCTTGTTGTGGTGGGAGACCCTAAGTTTGTCAGTGGGAAGGAAAGTAAGATCATCACATAATCTTAGATGAAAAATGAGATGCAACACAATTATTTTCCCCACATTATAGGTATGAAATGTTTATTAAATTTTATAACCTACGCCGGAGATATTTTTCTGTGGCATACAAAGCTGATTTGATCAGCTTACGCTGANGAAAAATGAGATGCAACACAATTATTTTCCCCACATTATAGGTATGAAATGTTTATTAAATTTTATAACCTATGCTGGAGATATTTTTTTGTGGCAGACAAAGCTGAATTTGATCAGCTTATGCTGACATGTGAGTGGGGGGAATCAGAGGATTATATAATGACAATGCATCTTAAAAGACTAAGGTCATCTACTAGTAATGTGGTGCAGCTATAGCTGTATTGGTCTATAATCTATGTACAGACCCTAGCTTTAAAGGTGGAGAAGTAGCAACATTACCAAATGACCACCACACGCAAGAGTACACCCATTTGAGGACCCATGCTGACCCTGCCCAAAGAGAAACCTATTTAGAGTAGAGAAAAGGTGGTGATCGCTAACACTCTCATATTTGTACCAGACAACGCAAGAGTACACCCATTGGAGGACCCATGCTGACCCTGCCCAAAGAGAAACCTATTTAGAGTAGAGAAAAGGTGGAGATCGCTAACACTCTCATATTCGTACCAGACAGGAAGTGCTTCAAATGCAACGCTTTTGGATACATTCCGTCTAATTGCCTGAATAGATGATGATGATTTCACCGAATAGTGAGTAATTTAAGAAATTGACAGCGACATAGGAGAAAATGAGGATGAGGATGTCCTAGAAAGTTGATGAGGAGAAAATGTCCTATCAACCGAAAGTTGATACTCATCTAGGAGAAAATGAGGATGTCCTAGAAAGTTGATCCTAGATGAGTATCAACTTTCGGTTAATGAGGGAGAGAAGCTAATTTTTCTACATACTCTTCAGGTTGGGCCCATGAAAAAGCTATAGTGGCTTCGTCGCAACATCTTTCATATTGCATCGTGAAGTAAAATATGTGCAGTTTTATCACTGATGCATACAATTGTGGGAATGTGGTGTCTATCCAAACAATTAACATGTTGAACCTGACCAAATAGAAGCAAACACAATTTTATTCTTTTTTTTAGTTGCAGAAAGGAAATAAGATCATAGAAGACATGTGATTTGTCACTACCCGGCTCGGTGCTTAGAATTAACTAAGACGGGAACAATGATCAAACGGTATTAACATTTAACTAATCATATTTTGAAAACTTTCAATACATATAAAAGAGTCACTAATCCACAAAATACAATAAATCTAAATTATACAGAAACAATAACATCTCAAGCCAGTACAAAACAGTATATCAATATCTGAAAGAAACAATAAAAACAAATTATCATCGTAACAAACATATTTAGCAGCAGTGATCATTATCTGGAAACAAGGTCCCTCCTATCAGACATATCAACCTAAAATTTTTCATCTCCTGAAAGAAAACATTTACTTTAACTGTAAGTTTGACTTGGTGAGTAATTATAGTCTAATATGGATAAAATTTCTTAGCTATGCTATGCTATGTATAAATGATCAGAAGAAAATACATTTCATTTTTTTTAAACTTTAAAGTTATCCCTTTTTGTTTTACTTTTAAGTATTTACCAATTTAACCTCTTTAATAATCACCACAGGATTAAAGTCATTCTCGAAGGTATCCTCAAAGGAGCATAGGCGATAACCCCTTACTTTCTATGTACACGACGCAGCAAGGATCGCCTTGCCAACTTCGACACTCTTCTTCTTCCTGTATGTGGACAAAGCCGCAAGAAATCAAGTGGATTTAACAAAAATAATTTTGAAAAATTTTGTCTCATATTTTAATTCTGATAGAAATAGCTATCAACATCCAAAAAACTAGCCATAAGAGGAGGGTCTAAAGATGAGTAATTCATGAACTAGTGGAGTTTTAAGTGCACAAGTATATGGTGAGGCCCTTTTATGTGGGAAAAATGAGCAATCTTGAGCTATGCTTCTTATGTGATCCGGGTCATCTTGATTTGCCTTTATTTTAGTTGTGTGCGACCATTCAAACCCTAGTTCAAATGGTTCAACCGGCCATGAACTTGATGTTATGATAA
>JXCR01144094.1:0-25342 GCA_002079205.1 Phalaenopsis hybrid cultivar | reverse complement strand
TTACTCAGGTATGCTGATAAAATTCAGTATCATATCACTACCTCTTATATAAAATCATTTACTTTAATTGTTTTTCGTATTACTCACCTGCTGCAGGAATACTACGCACCGCAACTAAGTGAAACGTACACTGGACTTTTGATGGATTCCATAAGTGAGAATTTATATTGATTTATATTGTAAGAGTTGTAAAATTGTATCATCTGTAAACCTTTTTACGAAAAAGTAATTAATGGTTTATAACATATGTTTGTTCAAATATTTGTATCTTAATCATGTTCAAACATATATATCAACTGTAACATCGTATGGGAGACATCAATAACACCCTGACTAACCATTTAATAACACAGGAAGAACAAGAGGATAACACGAGAATAACATGGGATCAACGTGGAAATAACACGAGGATAACACGAGAATAACACGGGATTAACGTAGAAATAACACGAGGTATAACATGAGAATAACACATCAATAATACGAGAATAACACCAACAATAACATAAGAATAACACAAGAATAATACGTGAATAACACGAGAATAACACGAGGATGATACGAGAATAGCACAGGAATATCACGTGAATAACACGAGGAATATCGTTAATAGCACGGGAAGAAGACGAGATTAACACGAGAATAACACGGGAATAACACGTGAATAACACGGGAATAACACTAGGACAACACGGGAATAACACAGGAATATCATTGGAATAACTAATGTCGAAAACCATAAGAGAAACACGAGAATAACACGAACAATAATACGAACAATAACACGAACAATAACACGAGAATAACACGGGAATAACACGAGGATAATACGAGAATAATACGGGAATATCATTGGAATAACAAGAGGAATATCGTTAATAACACGAGGAGAAGACGAGGATAACACGAGAATAACACGGGATTAACGTGGAAATAACATGAGGAATAACATGAGAATAACACATCAATAAAACGAGAATAACACGAACAATATTACGAGAATAACACGGGAATAACACGGGAATAACACGTGAATAACACGGGAATAACACGAGCATAATACGAGAATAACACGGGAATATCATTGGAATAACTCATGTCGAAAACCATAAGATAAACACGAGAATAACACGAACAATAACACGAGAATAACACGAGGATAACACGACCATAACTTGGGTTATTGCCCTCTTAATGCGCTGTCTCGCAGCGAATATTCCCTGTGTTACTGACCGATTAATCGGCGTTACTCTGTGTTACCATGCGTATTCTGCCGTGTTACTATTCCGTGTTACCGCCGACTAATCGGTTTTATTCCCAATTTCCTCGTGTTATTCATACGATCAAAGATTTGCGATAAATTTTTAAACTATTTCAGATAAATTTTATATTATAAATTAAATAGGATAGGTAATATTAGTATATTTATTGGCTCAAGGTGTTATCTACGTGTTACTCGTGTTATGTACGTGTTACTCCCGTTTTACTCAGGGTGTAGCATATGCGTTATGATCGTGTTATGTACGTGTTACTCCTGTATTACTCGCAGTGTACCATATGCGTTACTCTCGTGTTATCCACGTGTTACTCCCGTGTTACTCGGGATGTAGCAGATGCAGTACTCTCATGTTACTGTCGTGTTTTCTACGTGTTACTGAGGATGTGCATATGTGTTACTCTCGTGTTACTCACGTGTTATCCACGTGTTACTCAGGATGTAGCAGATGCATTACTCTCGTGTTACTGTCGTGTTATCTAGGTATTACTCCCGTGTTATTCAACGTGTAAACGACATGTAAATGACGTGTTACTAAGGCAGTTGACCAACATGTTACTCAAGTGTTATACAAAAATACTAACAATTAGCTAAAAACATTGTGTCAAGATATAAAATAAGGCAATTGACCAATATTCAGCAAGCTACAAACACTCAACCAGTAAACTATACAAATAATCAATATACAGTAACCATGAAGCTATTACACGTACAGTTATCTAAACAAAATGTGCAAAGTAAAAATATACAACTTTAATCAGAAGTCTTAAAAAATAATCACATGTCATAAACAAATTCTGCTCTAAATCGCTCCATATGATCCTGCCAGTTCATATGTGCACTACAGTCGACTTCTTCGCCCTGCACCAGAGTTTCCATGTACTTGCAGACGAACATGCCGCAATCAAAACTATTCCTTTGTGTTGGTACATTCTTTGTAATCGATAGGGACCATTTATTGATTTTGGATGTAAATGAATCAGCGGCATCTCTAGCAAACATATTCACCTGCATGATATTGAGATGTCATTGTGTTAATCTTCGAATGCAATTGTGTTACTTTTAATTTAGTTGAATATACTTACAACTTCCATAGTGTCAGCCTTATGTATTTGGTTGGGTAGTGAGTCGTATATTCATCATTTTCTCAACTTGAGATCCAGAACCAACAAGATCCAATGTTGATTATGAATGATTGGAAAGAAAATGGGTTTTACTTCTTTTATGGCCTCGTTGGTGATATGTTTCACATAGGGTTTGCTACCATATGTCTTATGCATCTACATAAATATATTAGTTTAAATGTGCAAGGAATATATCACTTTAACTTGTATGAATAAATATAAGTTGTAGAACATACCTCATACATTGGTGAAACATACTGGTAAGGCTGGTACAACTCTGGTCTCCTTAAAGTTCTTTCGCGCAGCATGACAGCAAATATATCAACATGTTCGTCTGCAAGCCACTTATTTAATAATGTCTTCCTGTGCCAATCGGTGAATCAAAATATGGTCTTTGGTAATGATAACGTCACTACATTGACAATAAAGAGAGTTTCTCTTAATTAAATACAACAAATCTGCATAACATTAAAAGAGTGTTGGACATTTAATTACCTTCCGGTGTATCTGGATAGGCACTGGTCTATTTCTTCCTGCATTTCAATTGGTATGAATGACGTACCAGGATACTCAATAGTTGAAGCCGGAGGGCGTAGCTGCAAAATAAAACAATCAATGGATAACACAAAATAAGTGTATATAAGATATGCTTCAAAGTACTTAGTTATATTTATTTTCTTATAACTATAGCATATTGGTCTGCATTAGAATTGGGGTTTTGACTAGAAAGTTGTTGTTAACCGGGTGCATCTAAGATTTCTTCATCTGAAACTTGGACCTTTGGGGAATCACCCTTTTTTGAATCAGTATGAAACCCGACATGAGTAACACACCGACATAACACAATAATTGGTCTGCTGCCATATGTGATATGATCATCGATCAAGTGAGAATCGCCTCAATGAAATTAAGGCAGAATAAGTCAATTGGTTATATTCAAGGATTTGTATTTCTTCCAACAGTAAGTATTTGTTATTTACATTGAAACATCACTCTTATAATTTTTTTTTTGATGTATTGACTTTTGCATACATGTTGATGGTGTAAAACATCCCCAACTTTGGTTTTACGAGCACACATCTCTTTTAACTCCTGATGCTTCATCATCACTCAAAGCTAAGAATCCGTCATTAACTTATAATGAAAATGTATTCGTCAGAATCGTTGCAATCACTCTTAGAAAGCTACTAAAAAGATGTGCCAATAAGCTATAATCAAAATTAAATGGTTTACATGATCAAGTCTCTTGAAGGCTTCATGAGTCTTCTTGGCACTCAACCCATGATTGGTTGGCCACCTCAGCATGCGAGGTCTAACGTGAGGAGCATCAAGAGTTAAAAGAGATGTGTGCTCGTAAAACCAAAGTTGGGGATGTTTTACACCATCAACATGTATGCAAAAGTCAATACATCAAACAAAAAAATCATAAGAGTGATGTTTCATTGTAAAACACAAATACTTACTGTTAGACGAAATACAAATCTTTGAATATAGCCAATTGACTTATTCTGCCTTAATTTCATTGAGGCGATTCTCACTTGATCGATGATCATATCACATATGGCAGCAGACCAATTATTGTGTTATGTCGGTGTGTTACTCATGTCGGGTTTCACGAGAATAACACGGGATTAACGTAGAAATAACATGAGAATAACACATCAATTATACGAGAATAACACGAACAATATTACGAGAATAGCACGGGAGTAACACGTGAATAACATGAGAATAACACGAGGATAATACGAGAATAACATGAGAATATCATTTGAATAACTCATGCCGAAAACCATAAGAGAAACATGAGAATAACACGAACAATAACACAAGAATAACACGTGAATAACACGAGGATAACACGATCATAACTTAGGTTATTGCCCTCTTAATGCGCTGTCTCACAATGAATATTTCCTGTGTTACTGACCGATTAATCGGTGTTACTCTGTGTTACCACGCGTAATCTGTCGTGTTACTACACCGTGTTACCGCCAATTAATCAGTTTTATTCCCAATTTCCTGTGTTATTCATACAATCAAAGATTTGCGATAAGTTTTTAAACTATTTCAGATAAATTTTATATTATAAATTAAATAGGATAGGTAATATTAGTATATTTATTGGCTCAGGGTGTTATCTATGTGTTACTTGTGTTATGTACGTGTTACTCCCGTTTTACTCAGGGTGTAGCATATGTGTTACGCTCATGTTACTCTCGTGTTATGTACGTGTTACTCCTGTATTATTGTGATGATGAAGTACAACTCCTCGAAAATCCAGAGCAGGGACCGCTGATCCCAGCAAGGCAACTTCCACATCATGAAAGTACTGCAGGACCATCTTCACCCAAATCTTATGTCAGGGGTACAATTGTTTCTAGTGATATAACCCCAGTACTTGGACATACGACGGAGAGTGCTGATTTTGGGGTACTATATGAGATGCTAAAATCCCAGAAATAAATAAGCTTAAATATACAAGAAACTGTTACTGGTATGAGTGCACAGATGAATACTGTGATAGAAGCAATGTCCACCCTGACAGGTTTGGTGCATAGATTAGTTGAAACCAAGGCTGAGAAGTTCGCTGAGAAAATAATATCCGATACAGTAAGAAGACCAGCAGTAGTGGTCATCAGCAAAAGAGGAAAGTGAACCCCCTGCATCTCAATACCAGTTTAAGAGAAGACGTAGAAAAATTGATGATGTGGATATTGTTGCTCCTGTAAATATAGATGTACCTGAACAAACAATAAGAATATTGATGTTCCCATACAAGTCAAAGACTCCGAAGAACCAATAAGAGAAGCACAAGATGCAGATCTATGTGATGAGACAATCCCTGAAGACCCTGAAGAAGTGGAACGAGCAATAAAGGGTGTTCTTGAATCTCTGGCCCAATCGATAAGTACGTCATTCTAATTTGTACTTAATGATATACATTCCTACTTTATTTTCTCTAACAATATTTTTTTTAGACGCATCTTTTAACCTTTGATGTACATACTGATTTTAAAAAGGGTGATTCCCAAAAGGTCCAAATTTCAGATGTAGAAATCTTAGATGCACCCGGGTATCAACAACTTTCTAGTCCAAGCCCCAGTTCTAATGCAGACCAATATGCTATAGTTGTAAGAAAATAAATATAGCTAAGTGCTTTGAAGTATATCTTAAATACTCTTATTTTGTGTTATCCATGGATTGTTTTATTTTGCAGCTACGTTCTCCGGCTTCAACTATTGAGTATCCTGGTACGTCATTCATACCAATTGAAATGCAGGAAGAAATAAACCGGTGTCTATCCAGATACACCGGAAGGTAATTAAATGTTCAACAATCTTTTAATGTTATGCAGATTTGTTGTATTTAATTAAGAGGAACTCTCTTTGTTGTCAATGTAGTTATGTTGTCATTACCAGATACCATATTTTGATTCACCGATCGGCACTGGAAGACATTATTAAATAAGTGGCTTGCAGACAAACATGTTGATATATTTGTTGTAATGCTGCGCGAAAGAACTTTAACGAGACCATAGCTGTACCAGTCTTATCTGTATGTTTCACCAATGTATGGGGTATGCTCTACAACTTATATTTATTCATACAAGTTAAAGTGATATATTCCTTGCACATTTAAACCAATATATTTATGTAGATGCATAAGACATATGGTAGCAAACCCTATGTGAAACATATCACCAATGAGGCTGTAAAAGAAGTAAAAACTATTTTCTTTCCAATCATTCATAATCAACATTGGATCTTGTTGGTTCTTGATCTCAAGTTGAGAAAATGATGAATATACGACTCACTACCCAACCAAATACATAAGGTTGGCGCTATGGAAGTTGTAAGTATATTCAACTAAATTAAAAGTAACACAATTGCATTCGAAGATTAACACAATAACATCTCAATATCATGCAGGTGAATATGTTTACTAGAGATGTGGCTGATTCATTTACATCCAAAATCAATAAATGGTCTTTATCGATTACAAAGAATGTACCAACACAAAGGAATAGTTTTGATTGCGGCATGTTCGTCTGCAAGTCATGGAAACTTTGGTGCAGGGCGAAGAAGTCGACTGGAGTGCACATATGAACTGGCAGGATTATATAGAGCGATTTAGAGCAGAATTTGTTTATGACATGTGCTTATTTTTTAGGACTTCTGATTAAAGTTGTATATTTTTACTTTGCATATTTTGTTTAGGTAACTGTATATGTAATAGCTTCATGGTTGCTGTATATTGATTATTTGTATAGTTTACTGGTTGAGTGTTTGTAGCTTGTTGTATGTTGGTCAACTGCCTTAGTTTATATCTTGGCACAATGTTTATAGCTAACTGTTAGTATTTTTTGTATAAGACTTGAGTAACATGTTGGTCAACTGCCTTAGTAACACGTCATTTACATGTCGTTTACACGTTGAATAACACGGGAGTAATACCTAGATAACACGACAGTAACACGAGAGTAATGCATCTGCTACATCCTGAGTAACACGGAGTAACATTTGGATAACACACGAGTAACACGAGTGTAATGCATATGCTACATCCTGATTAACACGTGGAAAACACGACAGTAACACGAGAGTAATGCATCTGTTACATCTTGAGTAACACGGGAGTAACACATGGATAACACGAGAGTAACGCATATGTTACACCGCGAGTAATACGGGAGTAACACGTACATAACACGAGAGTAACACGAGCGTAACGCATGTGCTACACCCTGAGTAAAACGGGAGTAACACGTACATAACACAAGTAACACGTAGATAACAACCTGAGCCAATAAATATATTAATATTACCTATCCTATTTAATTTATAATATAAAATTTATCTGAAATAGTTTAAAAATTTATCGCAAATCTTTGATCGTATGAATAACACGAGGAAATTGGGAATAAAACCGATTAGTCGGCGGTAATAAGGTTGTGTAACACGATAGATTACGCGTGGTAACGCATAGTAACGCTGATTAATCGGTCAGTAACACAGGGAATATTCGTTGTGAGACAGCGCATTAAGAGGGCAATAACCCAAGTTATGGTCGTGTTATCCTCGTGTTATTCCCGTGTTATTCTCGTGTTATTGTTCGTGTTATTCTCATGTTTCTCTTATGTTTTTCGGCATGAGTTATTCCAATGATATTCCCATGTTATTCTCGTATTATCCTCGTGTTATTCTCATATTATCTTCGTGTTATTCCCGTGTTATTCTCGTGTTATTCTCGTAATATTGTTCGTGTTATTCTCGTATTATTGATGTGTTATTCTCATGTTATTCCTCGTGTTATTTCTACGTTAATCCCGTGTTATTCTCGTGTTATCCTCGTCTTATTCTCGTGTTATTAAAGATATTCCTCTTGTTATTTCAATGATGTTCTCGTGTTATTCTCGTATTATCCTCGTGTTATTTTCGTGTTACTCACGTGTTATTCTCGTGTTATTGTTCGTGTTTTTCTCGTGTTTCTCTTATGGTTTTTGGCATGAGTTATTCCAATGATATTCCTATGTTATTCTCGTGTTATCCTCGTGTTATTCTCGTGTTATTCACGTGTTATTCCTGTGTTATTCTCGTATTATTGTTCGTGTTATTCTCGTATTATTGATGTGTTATTCTCGTGTTATCCTCGTCTTCTTCCCGTGTTATTAACGATATTCCTCGTGTTATTCACGTGATATTCTCGTGTTATTCTCGTATTATCCTCGTGTTATTCCCGTTTTATTCCTGTGCTATTCACGTGTTATTTCTATGTTATTCTCATGTTATTGTTGTTGTTATTCTCGTATTATTGATGTGTTATTCTCATGTTATTCCTCGTGTTATTTCCACATTAATCCCGTGTTATTCTCGTGTTATCCTCGGGTTATTTTCACGTTAATCCTGTGTTATTCTCGTGTTATCCTCGTGTTCATCCTGTGTTATTAACGGGTTAGTCAGGGTGTTATTGACGTCTCCCATATGGTGTTACAGTTGATATATACGTTTGAACAGGATTAAGACACAAATATTTGAACAAACACATGTTATAAACCACCAATTACTTTTGCATAAAAAGGTTTTCAGATGATACAGTATTACAGCTTTTATAATATCAATCAATATAAATTCACTTATGAAATCCATTAAAAGTTCAGTGTACGTTTCACTTAGTTGCGGTGCGTAGTATTCCTGCAGCAAGTGAGTAATACGAAAAACAATTAAAGTAAATGATTTTATATAAGAGGTAGTGATATGATACTGAATTTTATCAACATACCTGAGTAAAGCAATCTGTCAAACTTTTCTTGAATGCGTCCACGGCTCAACGGCTGCTTGCTGCTTCTTGTTCCATTCCTGGATGCAATGGGTCAAATTAGAAGTACGCATTATACATGGAATGGAATGAGGAAATACTAAATTAAAAAATTTATACTTTTGGCTTTCTTATTTTTCTCCCAATGTCCTTTCAGCTTACCTGTAGATACTTCTTTCGGCCTTTTTTTAGCAGGTTCGTTCACATTGCATTCTATATTTGTGGTTTTCTTCTTCTTTTTTGTTTTCTGTAATTCTATCGTTCTCCCTGCTATAGCATCCTCAATATCGCCTGATAACATTTTAAAAGTCTCCCACAAACACTCCTCAGCTAACTCATGTCCTTATGCTCTATTAATGAGTTAATATGCAATTTTTTTAGAGCATGAACTGAATATAAGGGAACTTGAAGAAACATTATTACAGCCAGAGTCTTTTAGGTCTCTGCACCCAAATCTGTTATACATGTCCCTTTTAGCATTAATGGGCTACCGCAATAAGAAATATTTCTCCGGAATCACCTTTATTTTTGCGATACTTAGAACAAATAGTGTATGGGAGCACAACAATCTCATCATCTCAAACTTTTTGCAACTACATGTAACATCACAAGTAACCTTGCCAACTAACACATTCCAGGGCTGCCTTGTCCCCTCTTCATCCAATCTTGATACATAATATTTAGCATCACTCTCCACTGATATTTCAGATGTTAGCCCACATAAGTCATTCAAGAGCTCTTGTTCAAACATTGAGTAAAGCTTCCTTGTATAGAATGAGGCAGCTTGCCTCAACATGGGATTGATTTTAACCATGGGTGTTCTCACGGACTGACCGCATTTGAAATCTTCATCTTTCTCACTCCGGCACCACGATTTTATTATGTTTTGAAGACCGATAAAACAATCCGTGAGAGAGCTAGTTGGCTTTGAAACACCATGACAAACATTATTAGTTGACTCACTTCTCTGTGTTGATAAAATTCTCATACCGAATATATCCTTATTAAATGTTGTTGACCATTTATGTCTTATACGATACACTTCATCTAACCAAACATTGTTTTGTAGTTCCCCAAACTCAACCATTAAGGATCACGTTTCTTCGAACTCCTCAGAATCACACTTAAGTTTTTATAGAAAATATCACAGACACTCTTAGTACGCACTCCACACTGTACTTTAGAAGGCAGTTTCTTGTAGATATGTCATTGACATAATCTATGACGTGTTTGTGGGAGGCATTTTGCAATGGCTCTTGCCATTGCTTGATCCTGATCGGTAAAGATTGTTATGGGATGTTTGTCTCATATTATTCGAATGAATGATTTGAATAACCACATGAATAATTCAGTAGTCTCATCAGATAGAAATCCAACTCCAAACAGTACGTTCTGTCAGTTGTGGTTAACCGCCACAAATAGAGCGCAATATAAGTTATATTTATTTAATCTGTAGCTTGTATAAAAAATTATGACATCCCCGAAACAGTCATAATCTAGCCTGCACAATCCTTCACTCCAAAATATGCTTGTTAACCTACCAGACTCATCTGTTTGGAAATCCCAAACAAACATGTTGTCCCCAGCTTGTCTCTCCATGAACAATTGTATTAAAGCATTGACATCTCCCTGTTCAATTCTTTGTCTTCTTTCTCTCTGGATAAAATTAAATGCATCTCTCTTGGTGCATTCTAAATTCTCCACACCATCAACCTCCGTGGCAATGATATTGTATGCATGTGTTGCTCTGATGCCTAAACCTGTCATGGATTTCAACACATCTGCATTGAGCTCATTTATCCTTCTATAAAACCATAGTAACGAAAAAAAAAACCATAATAATACCAAAGCACACTGTAGATTAATACCCAAAAGATACTACATCAACGCCTAGGTTTACATGCAGTAACACCACAGTAACACCAGAATAACACAAGGGTAACACCAAAAAACCAGAAGCCTAAAACCATAGTAACGAAAAAAAAAAACATAATAATATCAAACCACACTGTAGAACAACACCCAAAAGATACTACATCAACACCTACGTTTACATGGAGTGACACCACAGTAACACCAGAATAACACAAGGGTAACATCAATAAACTAGAAGCCTAATACCATAGTAACGAAAAAAAAAAAAACCATAATAATACCAAACTACAATGTAGAACAACATCCAATAATACTACATCAACACCTACGTTTACATGGAGTAACACCACAGTAATGTAGAACAGCACCCAAAAGATACTACAACACCTACGTTTACATGGAGTAACACCACAGTAACACCAGAATAACACAAGGGTAACACAAAAAAACCAGAATCTTAAAACCATACTAACGAAAAAAAAACTATAATAATAACAAAGCACACTGTAGAACATCATCCAATAATACTACATCAACACCTACGTTTACATGGAGATTAAACTAAACCCTAAACCACCTAAACGGTACTAAATCAAAGGCAAGAAACAAGAGTAATAGCAGAGTAACACCAGAATAACACAACAGTAACACCAAGACTCACTTGATCTTGATCTTCAAAGTTCAAACTGAATGATGGCATCTCAACGTTCATGGAGACTTCCGGCATCTCAACGTTCATGGAGAAATCGACTCCCGGCATCTGAACGTCCATGGAGAATTCCAACAATACCTATCTATGGCGGAGCTGTGACCGGAGCTGTGAACGGAGCTGTGAACGAAGGTGTGAAAAAACCAGCGAAATATTTCTTCACCCTTCGAATAGAACAGCAACCTGGAGCAAAATAATTTTATAATGGTGGGATTTTTTCCGAATTCGGGTTCAGGATCGGGCCCGGGTCGCGAATACTGGCCTGGGTCACGAATATTGATGGAATAAGTGGGACCGGAGTTTACAGCGGGCGACATCTTATTGGATACGCACCTACCTTAAGGTGCGTAGTACTGATGAAATAATTCTTCCCCGCCAATCTCACCCCCAAAATAAAAAAGAAAATTTTGTGTTTTTCAATAGGGTTATAGATTTTTAAAATCTATGAACTGCGGAACAAAAGTAAAAGGGTAGAGCTAAATTAACTTTGTTTGAAATTGGATTCGCCCTAGAGTGGGGGAACCTTTGAATTGTGGACCCCAGGGTTGCCTGACTTCCTTTTAGGCAACAAAGACGACCGTTTTTCTACAGTATTGTTCTAATTTGGAATTGTTATCTAATGAGTTCTCATTTCATTTATTGAGCACCTAATACCTCGTATTTTACTTTGACAAATTAAATGGCCTGGTTATACAATAGATGACGAACCTAACATTTTGACTGTTGCTATTTGATTGCCACTCAATGGCCAACTGCTTATGTTTATTTTGTTGATTCTCTTAAATACTATTCTGCTCACCATTAATATTTTTCGTGATGTAGCTTCTATATTTAGGTAGTTTTAGTTTGTATTTGAGTTAAGGTATATACTATTTAGTTTTTAAATTACATTGATGTATGTAGGTTTTTGCATGTTCGAATTTAAGTTTGCGGTGAGTGAAATGTGCTTCAAATCAGCAGATCCCTTTGCACGCTGCATTTTGATATAATTGCTAGTATTACAGTTTTAGTATGAAAAACAAAACTTGACTGATTATTTTGCTAATTCTGTAATATAATTACCAAGTCATCTTAATCCTTGCATAGACTATTAGTGTACAGATGTTTGTGCTACTACATAAATTATCGAGGTATATTTAATTTTACACTTATCTCAAAAATCAAGAAAATAAATAAATTTCCAGGAAAAGGTTATTTAGTTTTATTATTTATTTGCTAATTTAATATTTTTTCTATTCAGTTGTTTGTTTAGTTTGATTTAACTAACAATTTAACATAGTGAGCTAGATTCATTTTTGAGTAATTGTTTTGGATTATTGATTTCTTCTTTTTTTTTTCTTGCTTCAATTTTGGCCTAGTTATGGCATTACTATTTTGTTTCTTTAGTTATAAGTGGATCTACTTTTAGAGTGTTTGGTTTGTTGAAAAGAGAATGTTACGCAAAAGAGATGCGATGTAATTGAAACTTTTTGAAGTTGTTTGCTTTGATGTAAAAAATGCAGGACTTTATATTATAGTATGTGATTTGAAAAAAAAATGAAATAAATATACACTTGGCGGCGTCAGGCAGGTGATGGCCTGCATCCAATAGTGACACCGGGCGGGATTTGTATTTTGTGGCGACAATGATTGGAGGAGGGTGAGTGGCAGTTGGAGTCTTGGAGAAGAGTGGTAGGCAGCTGCTACGGCAGCGGGTGGGACTGGCGATGGCTAGCGAAGGCGGTGATGGCATGATGGGTGGCGATAATCAATGGCAGCGGCTAACACTTTACACAAGCAGTGTATTTGGAGTTCGCCCTAATCTAACAAATTTGAAATTCATTGAAATTGAACTAAAGAGTGAATTCCAAATGCATTAAAATTTTGCCTGCATTTATTTTTCTTCCAACAGTACACTAGAATTTTCAAATTCTCTGCATTCCTTTCACATTGCACTCCTTGTTATTTCAGACCAAATAGCCCTATAGATTATTAAATGGATGCATTTTGGAGTGCAATTTCGGATTAAATTTTGTGCATCATTAGAATAGCGGGTTCTTCTTGTGACTTTAGAGGTTCATTGCATGTGATATTGCAGTAGAAAACCTTCATGTGATCTTTTAAACTGTTTATGATAGATTAACTGGGTGTTTTTGTTATTGCAAAAGAGTTCTATGATTATAAATATAGATGACATGAGACGTGCAGTTGAAGTTTTTGAATTCAATACATTTTTTCTAGTTTCAATTTTATGAGTGAAAGTGTGATAACTTTGAGCGCAACATACATGCGACTATAAAATTTCTGATTTTGTCGGCAGAAATTGTCCCTTTGTACTGGCATGCTCCTTATTTTTTCTTGCTCTAGTATTCATGTGCTTGTTCTTATTTCATTTACCTAGTTTGATATTGAAGTTAAATTTCCACAACTTCAATTTTCAGTCTTAAATAATTTTCTCAAATTATTTCAATCATTGCATCACCAATCAGGTTTTAATTTATATATTGTCGATTTATAGTTATATTAGGCAAATAGTTGAAATATTTGGTGACCTAATGAGTACTAGATTTTCTTTGCATTTAATTAAAATGTATATCATTACTAATTGTAATAGGAACTCTAAATCTAAGTCATTTTGTGTCAAATTTTTTTAAGTGTCTTAGACTATGTCACCGTTCTGTGAAGCATCGACATCTGATTGCTTTATGTGTCTTAGACTATGTGTCCGTGCTGTGAACATTGACAACCCAGCTGTTGTACTAATGTCAGACATGTGTCAGACACGAGCACGGCTCCAACATGGGACGATACATAACTCAAAATCGAAGCCGCAGCATTCTCTAGTAGTGCTCGGTCATCATTGTTGCCTTATGTTAAAGCAGAAATTTGTGGAAGCATTTTGATGACGTCATTGAATAGTGAGGTTGAAGTTGTCGGTGATGTTGTCGAGATACCCTAAGCGAGCAATCATGTCGTCAATGCTATCCAGAGGTTCGTTCCTAGTGTTCCTACCTCTATAATTATCAAACAGAGCGAATATCTAAGCAAAGTAATTCCATAAAGCAGCTCTTCGTCCAAAGAAATAGCTCTCGATGAGTGAAGTTTGCTTTTTTCCTTTAATTTGTTTTAAGCTGATTTTTTTATTAATTCAGTATGTTTTTTCTGCTTTCTGGTAATTTGGGTATACTTTTTCTACTATAAATTTTTTAGTAAATCGAAAATGTTCATCATAAAATATCTTTGTTTAAGAATTAAGCAAATAGTTTTAAAGTTTCTTTAAAGATTGCATATTTTGTTTTTTGTCTTTAATAAAACTTATTAGAAATATATATTTGTATTAATAATTTATTAAATAGAAAAAAAACTTGTTCCATGCGTATTGTGGCCTATTGTTTGCAATTATGTCGTCTCATCGTATCGTATCGTGCTCTGTTCATATCCTCGTGTCTGTATTTGTGCTTCATAGTTGATGATTGACTAAATTTAGATAGCTTCCTTGAATGAAAAATTATGCTTGATAGGTGATATCTGTGATTTGCAAAAATGATATTAATTGGACAAGAAAAGATAATTGAATGAATTTGGAAAGTTGAAGGAAAAAATCATGGTGGAAACCACCTCGTGGTCAAAAATGTTGGTGGAGTGTATTGTGGAAGGTGTTAAAAATGATGGTTGAACGTCTCGAATTAATGTAATAACTGTGAAAATAACAACAATAATAATAATAAAATAAATTAAAGGGAAAATTTTGAAATAGCGGCAAGGATGAAATAATAGTCTCGATGGTTTTTAATAGGATACGAATAGCTAAATTCAAACCAATAGAACTGAAAAGAGGAGAGAGGGTGAGAGAGAGATGGAAATGAAAGGAGAAAGAAGGGAAAATTTTACTGTTTTCTGCGCGGGAGGCTTGGACTCATGCCCTAAATAAGTTATGTTGAAAGTCAACGTTGAGGGCGGTGCTGTTGTGTGCAAAAGAATAGAGGAAGGAAGCTTTGTATGCGATCTGACGTGACCCTAGCTAACAGGCAAAAGAAAAATTATGCTTATGCCACGAGCATCCTATACGAGGGAAGAGGAAGAACCGCGGCTTTTAGCAGGAGAGGGAAGAGGAAGAGTCACGACTTCGAGGAGTGAGCCTCACGTGCGAAAGAGCTTTGTGTGGGTGTCAAGGCTAATTGAGTGTAAGGTAAGATTAATGTTAATATTTTTATGAGGTTTGTAATATCCCATAAATTGAACTCATATTAAGTGTTAATTTGTATTTTAGGGTTAATTAAAATTCTGAAGGAAGCTTAAGTGTGTGACGAGGGGATCGATCCGAGAGCTTATAAGGTAAATATTAAGGTATATATTGTTATTAGAATAAATGATATAATTAGTTAAATTAATGTTATTAATTTTATTCAATTAAGAAGTGCGGATGAAGGCTATCCGGATTTGAGATTGAAAATGGAGGCAAGGTTTATGCTTTTAATTATGTAAGTTGTTTTATTTAAATGCCCCAGTGAATAATAAATCTTGTGAGTGGAATTTGTAATTAGAATTGAGAATGACTTATGATTCAAAAGATAATTGAGAAAAATATTTAAATTAAAAAATTATATGTTCGGAGTTATTTTGAAAATGAAATCTTTATATATGCATTTTTAAATTGATATATGTGATGATAAGAGGAAGTAAAGTGGATGATTAAGCTTATAAATGTCTTTGAAAGGTTTAGTTGAGTAATTACTATTTTATTTGCATTAAATTTAGTTCTTTTGTTTTAAATGTTTCATTTGTTTTATATATTCAAAACACATTTAAAATTAAAAGAAAGTAAAAAAGAATATTTTATGATCTCAACTCGTTTGCTTTTTTTCTACATTAAAATGAAAAATAAATGGAAGTAATGAATTAAAGAAATGAAATAATTGTAAATGAAAATTTTAATGTTAAGTATATCATGATTCACTTTCTAATGAATACAATAAATGTGTATCTTTATGATATAATTATGATACAAATGGTAAAAGGTGTACCTTTATTGGAATATTTTGATGTTGCTCTGAGAAGATTTCTTAAATTAAAATAAAAAATAAATGACAAAGGTAATTAATTAATTTTAAAAAATTAAGTGAATTATAAGTACAGATTTTATAAATAAATTTTTATTGTTTGATCAACATGTTCTTTTGCGAAATCATGTTAGGCATTTGCATAATATTTAATAAATTAATAATTATTCAATAAGTTGCTTAAACTTAAGCTACTATTTAACCGTTCTTTCAGGAAATTGTCCTTTAAATAGAGATGTCTGATAGGACCGTGTTTTATTATAAGAGGAGAGAGATGTGGATGATTGACAGTGATTTGTTAATTTTGTTATGTTATGTCACTTTTGCTGTATTACTTGTGTTACTATAGTAAATTGAATGATATTATGTGTTTTATGAGAAGATTTTTTATTAATATTTAGTGGATTAGTAGTTCTTTTCTATATGAATATTATATTAGATTAATATTAATAATTAAACTTTTTTCTGTTAGATTGTTTGTTCTCTCCCTCTTAAATTTTAAGTTCTCGAGTCAGATCGTTACAATAGTGGTATCATATCAACTTTGATTTTAAGCTTGATCGAAAAGAGCCTTTATAGAATTAAGTTGGACTTACGAACACGGCTCCAACAAAGGGGTTTAGATTTTCACAGAGTTTCCAAAAGAAACAATCATTTCAATCAGGGAGTTCAAATGCAAAGAAGGCTAAACCTACTTGTTTTGGCAGACAGGGTGATGCAAGGAAGTTAAAAGTGTGAAAGGTTTCATAACAGTGAATGTTTATCTAGATCGAGTATTTATTTCTGGGTGTCATCAGCTTGGACACAGTGAGGATTATTATGGAGCAGAGGGCTCTAGCAGAGATCATCGTTGATTATGCTCCTTATTAGCGGAGTTTTGGCAGGTAGTGGACAACTGAGTCCATAGGATCAGTGCCAAATTGAAGTGAGACCCGACATAACATCCAGCCCAGGATATAGGTTTTTATCTCAGCAAGAAGCTAAGGAGTCACCTAAATTTATCACAGATATATTTTATTTTCAGTAAAATTATAATTTATTAAACATTTAGTTGCATCATAATACGTTTCACTCTAAGGATTTCAAATTTAAATACACATTAAAGAATTCATTTCAAGTGTTCAATATAACTATCGTATAATAAGTATCATATCCTTTCATGATAAACCAATAAGGATTTTGTTTGATATGGGTGCATCTCATCCATTTAT
Source organism: Phalaenopsis hybrid cultivar (assembly GCA_002079205.1). Lineage (NCBI taxonomy): Eukaryota > Viridiplantae > Streptophyta > Magnoliopsida > Asparagales > Orchidaceae > Phalaenopsis > Phalaenopsis hybrid cultivar. Next base: position 7,790 of record JXCR01144094.1, on the reverse strand, counting down.
TATTGAGCTATTTGTTAGAACGTTAAATTTATGTCGCGACTTGGCCTAGATCTTGGAATTTACTAAAGCGTGTACAACGTTCGGACGGTGAAAATTATTTTTTTTCTATAACGTAGTAATAATAAAAAAACCACTATAAAAATGCAATAAAGCAAAACATTTATCTTATTTTTAGTTGTCCGTGTCTTTTATAAATATTTTTTCTTCTATTTCTCAATTTTAAATCAATTAATTAAATCTAAAATATTAGTTTAAAACGACAGTGAACTAACTAAAATAATGAATATACTCACTCCTAAACAAAAGTAACATAATAAAAAATAAAATAATATGCATGTCAGTTAAATCTTTGATAAATTAGTATAAAACATTTGATAGTTTATGAATATGATAATTCGCGGTATTTTATAATTTTTAAGATTTTTTTACTATATATCAATAACATGTCTATATCTTTTATTATGCACAACTGTCACAGGAGTTCGTTTAAAAAAATTGTCACTTAAAGTTTTTCAGTGTCAATTTTTTTATTCATTTACGTACACAAATACATTAGCATTCCTCACTATTATCATAAATGAATGACTCAATTATAGTTAAGCATATATATACAAGCAGTCTATGCAGTTCATATAATTCACAATTTGATATCACTCAATATGTAACACTAAATACTATGATGCATTAAATATTTTATAATGAAAGACTATAAGCATTTTTATCTATTATACTGATAAAATTTAAGAATAGAGGAATCAATTGTATTAATTAAGCATAAATAACAATTAATACAACTTGTTGAGAAGAGATACAAAAATGATACAATAATTTAAGAGTAAGAGTACTCACCTCAATATCAATTTATTTGTTCTTGGATTTACTTTGATCTTGACTCTTCTAAAATTGATGTATTTAATAAACATAGATATTCATATTACTAAAATATAATTTATTTATATTAAGTTAATCAACTATTAGCTTTACAATTTTAAGTATTAATTTCTAATTTTACTTTATGTAATCATAATTAATTTTATTTTGCTATTTGATATATTTATTTAAAATTTATTAATTAAATTATAATATAAACCCAAGCTACCTTATTGAAGTTTGCTCGAATCTCTCCCTCCTCCTTTAGCTCGCACACTTAACCAATATCTCCTTCCAAGCTGAAATTTCTATATTTAGAATCCTGATTCAATAAAATTTTTCATTAACACTAATTAAATAAACAAACACTCGCGCACACATATATATAACATTTTAATAATTTTTTTCATTAACATTAATCAAATAAGCATACACTCACACACACATATATAACATTTTTTTCATCCGTTGGATTTTGTTACAAGTATTGCATTTTCATATTCAAAGAAAGCCAGCAACTGAGTTAATCATTTGCTGGTGACTTGTGAATCCTTTGAATCCCTCTCCCCCTCCTTTTTTTTCGCTTATGTATACTAACCTGGGTAGCCTACTTCATATAAGTATATCTACATGTCAAAAAAAAAATTTTCATTTAAATGTTTCTCTAATGTTTTGGTATATTCATGCGTATCTTTATGTATTTCAAATAATCCTGTGGTTGTCATTGATTATATCTATGTATGGGGTGTTTTTTATTTACTTCTCCAGGTTCTATTTTATTTTTTTTATTTTTTCCTTTTTTTGTTCTTATTGCAGAGTGGATCTTACTGGTTCTGCAGCTGATGCACTTCTTCCACTAATCCTATGTGAGCAAGATTTATACCAGGCACGTAATCTGTAGTTTTTAGATTGCTTTCTAAATAGTTGCAATCTTTAAGAAGCTTCTTCCAATCTTCACTGCAAATTGTTGTATCAATTAGGCTCATTTCCTTTTGCAGAGGCTGGTACAGGAGTTCCTTGAGAAACAACCAATCCATTCCCTGAGAACCAGGTTGGCAAATGCGNAAGCTCAAACAAGCTTTCATCTTCCCTCGACAGGCCCAACCGGCACCGGTTTCGAAAGAATTTCCACGAATTCTTTCGCGAGATCTCAGGCCTGAGGATCAAGTGACTCCTTTCTTTTTTGTCAGAGAAGATTATTTTAATTTTTCTTTTGAATCTTAGTTAATCAATGTTTGTATAGCATGAAGGCATTAATTTGTGAAGGATAGTGCTATTATGGCATTGTTCAGGAGTTTCGATAGTTGTTGCTCCTTCATTTTATCTTTTGTTTTGAAGGATTGGATTTCAGGGTGTAAATGAGCTGAATTTGAGCGAGCTCGAGTTTTGTTCGGCTTTGGAGTGTAGCACTACAAGTTAATTATGAAACTGAAGAAATCTAAAAGACTACTATACATTAAAACATGTTGCCATGACTTTATATGCAATTTTAGCATCATTTGTATGCATAAAATCATAAAATTTATTTGAGTTATGTTTTGAAGGCTAAGATGATGGGATATTACAAGTTTTAGTCTATTATTTTTTTTTGTTAGAAAAGGGGGTTGTGCATGAAAATGGGCATTACTTGCTAATCTAATAAATGAAGTCTTAATTTTTTTGCTTGTCTAGCCAAATTAAGATAGGTTGCTTGACACATGAGTAACCTATGGAGCATTTCTACACCTTACAACACATTATGGCATATCTTTATGTTATTTCAGTATTCTAGATGGGTGTAATCTTAGAAGGCCATTAGAGTAATGATTTGAATGCTAAGGTGATTAAATATGGTCGATTTTATGATGGGCTTCAAAACCCAATGCTAGAAGTGAATTAAACTCCACAACTTATTATAAAAAATTGAGTTATGTATTAAGATGGATGCTAATTGACCATCAAGCCAAATTAGGATAAATTGATTCACAAAAGTAAATTATGGCTTGCTCTTGCATGTTACATAATGTTACACCTTGTTTTTGTGTGATATTTTAGTGTTATAGACATTTCCATAGTTTTAAAAATCATATTAGCATCAATTTCAATCCTAAGTTAGAATTTATCCAATTTGACCATTGGTTGTTAGTGTGAGCATCCGTGGTGCACCAGAGTCTACTATTCCTTATAGAAATTCACATTGTTCAAAGAAATGGACATTATTTATCCGTAACAAAAATAGGGAAGTTTGCTTAACACCAAAGTAATATATGGAACATGATTTTGCTTACATAAATCCCCATTTTGGACTAAAAGAGTGATGGGTTATTCTTTACAACCAATGCCATTTTGCAGCTAATCATGAAATCAGTCAATTTTAATTTCCCTTTATAATGTGTCATATTGTAAAATAATGTTTTATAAATTGCATATGGTGAAACAATCAATCCAATTTGGTCATATGGGCAAATAGTTTCTATTTTATATGCATAACCTTATTTTTTTTATGAAAAAAATAGAGACTAATTAATCTTCTTTGATGGATCATAGAACTAGCCAAAAAATAAGTTAGATTTAATCATCTTAGCCTTCAAATCATTACTCTTATGAATTAAAGGATTGTAAATCTATCTACAAAAAAAAAAAAGGACCAAAAGTGTGGCATAACTTATCATAACAACAATAATGCTCTTTAAATTATTTTGAAGGGAATCATTCAACCTTGATTTTTTAGAAGGGCAACACTTCATTTTTCATATGCAAACTAATTTTTTGATAAGATATTGAACTATAGTTAACATTTGATTATGGGTCCATCTATCATTGTGAAATTGACTAGATATCAAATCTTGGCCTTTAATTCAATACTAATTATTTGTAGGGTTGTTTGTAGTAATGTGTGTGATACTAAAATAACACATGATGACATGGTGTAATGTGTCACAACAATCAATAATAACCTAAGGATGTAGACCAGGCAAGTCTTGTTTGGGTCCGAGAGTACTGCCTATTGTGACTTGTGAAGAACTCCAAAAGAAGAATATTGGAAAGGGATTGTTTACCGTTGTATTTGGCCCGCATGTTAGAGAACATAGTTTGTTTTGACGTGCAAGTGACATCACCGAGACACGCCGTCTCAAAGCATCAACTACGAGAAAAAAGTGTGGATGCTTAAGGTGGTCGCACTAGTACCTTTAGAAAGGCCCGTGAGTGTACCCTTGAGATGGATCATGAGTCTGATACTCCGACCATTGCTGTGGTCGTTGCCTCAGAGCCCGTCACAGAAAGAGATGATTCTTAGGAAAAGCCGACCGATCTCAAGGCAGCTAAAAAGAAAGCGGACAATGATAAAGTAGAGAACCTCAACACCGAGATTGCATAATTGGTGAAAGAATGAGAAATAAACGTCGATGACCGGGATTTTGACTTATCAGATTACATGGTTGAAGAGTTTGGGCAAATCAACTTCGTTGAGACCAAGACCACGTCATTTGCATGTGATGCTCCAACTTTTATCGAGGAGAACGCCGCAAATAACTTGTAAAGGGTCATTCAACTGAGAGATGAACAAATTAGCTATATGTAAAAGAGAATGATGGACAGTCACAGTCGAGTTAGCGTCTCTGGAAGTGAGCCAATCTAAGATTGTGCAAATTACAAATGAAGGAAAGAAGTTGCTTTCGTCAGCAGAGATGAGTTGTCGAAGAAGGATTCAGCCCAGAATTTGATATTGGAAAAAGATATCAAACAGATGATTGAACAGTAAGTGAGGGAAACCTTAGCCCAATCTAAAGGAGGTGCATCAATTTTAAAGGATAGACCCTAGCTAGAGGAATTCAATGCCATACCATATCCCAAGGGCTTTGTGTCGCCGACCTTCAAGACTTTTGATGGAAGGGGAAATCCTGACAGCACGTTGCACACTTTTGGGCAAGCTGCTGCAATGTTGGAGGTAATGAAACATTATTATTTTGCCAATTCGTGAGCAGTCTTTCAAGGATCACATTTGATTGGTATGTAGATTTTCCTAATGAATCATCCAGGACATTTGCAAAATTGGAAAACTTGTTTGTGAAGATGTTTGTTGGAGCTCACCACCATGTCACATTAGGAGATCTCGTGGTGGAGCGGCAGAAGCCCAACAAGACCTTGGTAGACTATATTTGAGATGGAGGAACTCAAGCATGAAGTGTGAGCCTCAGCTTCAGGAGCAACACACAATCGAGATCCTACTTAAGTGTATTCCCGGTGCTTAAGGAACATATGATTAATCCGTTTGAAAAGCAACATATCTAGCACCTGAACTTAGAATTTTACATATCATTTTTCCTTTTTTTCATATACCAAGGAATAAATTTAAAATATGGTAATAGTTTCAAAAAAAATAATCAAATATACGATTATTTACATCCAACTCTATTTAATAATCAATAAATAATATTCATAATTCTTAATAATAAATGCATTCATATCTGGTAAAATTTAAGAATGTACAATTATTTACAAACATATACTTTAAATTGACATATTTATGCCATACTTTACCAATTAAGTCATAGATAAAACATTAAATATTGGTTGTTATACTAAATACTATGGAGATGCCCCAAAATTTTAATTAATGAGATGCTGAATATGATTTATTAAACTAAATACTAAATTTGATAAAGTACATCAACTAACATTCATAAATAAATTCTATATTTAGATTCAATTCTCTATAATGAATTTCTCAAATTACAAAAAAAGAAAAAAAATATTGAAAATCAAAATTTAAACACTTATCTCCACATATAATAAAATATTTTGGAAAAGATATATTGAATTGAATCAAATTTTGAATCAAATTTTGAATCATATTTATCTCAAAATAAATCTCTCACAAGTTTGGTCCTTTACTTTGCTCGTCAACAATGAGTGGTGGTTAGTCTTAGCAATGAAGTGAAGTAATTTATGCAATGATTTACATAATAATGAAAATCGACCCATTGAGCTTCACTTGCAGCAACAACAACATATGCATCAGCGTTGTTGCTAAAATAGTTATGTCACATCTATTTTTAAGGATAACCAAATAGGTCCAAAATAGCTTCTCCAAAAACTCACGTATATCTTCAAATCTGATTTCTCACTAGCTTTCATGCAAGCATAAATAGATAATGGTTTGCCAATTGGACCAATCACACCATCAGCTTGTAAGATTTGATTTGAAGCCCATAACCTAAACCTTACTAATCTCATAGATTGACACATTTCTTCGAGCATGTAGAGATTCAAATAGCTATCAAGAGCATAAACATGATTGTTGTCGATGAGAGTAATATCAATTAGGTATTTGCTTGCTTCCTTCATTAGCCACCACTTTTGGCCAATACCATGTTTGCAAACCACTTACCTTTTCTCCATGATATTTTTGTCTCGAAGGAATATTTCAATAATGCAGGCCACTACAATGCCAACAATTGAGCTCAAACAGACAACCACCTTAAGCAATAATAAATGTGATATACGACGAAATGTTGGCTTGAGTATGCTATAAGATAGACAACAAAATATGATTTTATGGTTTGGCACGGGATTGAAGAGATAAAAATTTTTGTTGTTGCGAGTTGTGAAGAATGGCTATCCATTGGATGAAAAAAAGAAATATATGCCAGAAGATATGAAAATGGCAAGGAGATGGATTGAGTTTTACTAATATTGTTATTGTCATTGTCGTTCTTATCGTTAACCTTTTTGAAGCAGATGACATTATTCTTTCTACTAAGATTTTTTTCATAGCTTCAAAGATGTTCGGGTATCCGAACAATAGAATGCCAATAGGAGCAGACTGAACGAAATGATATGAGATCAGAGCGATGATGAAGCTATAGCTTATCTTTAATGCTTAGCAACATGTCAATTGGGAGATCAGACCATGTTGAAAAAAGTGAGAAAGAAGGTGACATTGAAAAAGAAAAAGACGACAATGATTATTCTTTGGACGCTCAAAAAGAAAATCTATTTTATTATTTCTTGGTGAGGAATTGGCTGTGAGATCTACATGACCTCTTAAATATTAATGCTCAAAAGCCAAGAGAGAATAGCGGAGACAAAATGCAAGTAAGATATAAATAAGGATATTTTTATAATATTAGCTCCATAAAATGAGAAAGATTTACGTGCATTTCTCTCAACTCCTGCGTATCTACATATGTACCTCTCTTTAAGAAATTAAAAGAGCCATTTTTTATGTGAAATGAAGGAATTGGGTGGTATAAATGCTGAAAGCAAATTTATCTCCAAGAAGCATGGATAGCCCTCCTGAACGTTGGAGCCCTCTTGCCTTCCGACCTCGCTAGTGTGGGAGGGATGAGACATGAAACTGCTTGCTGGCTGCTTACCGAAAGTTTCTAGTGTGGGATAGTGCACATGTTGAACTCTAAGAATTGTTGTTCCTTGTCTCTTTACTTCATTCTTGGATGTATGACACCCCCAGAATCATAATAACAAAATCTTCATAACAACAGCATTACTGACTTTCTCTGTAGCTTGTTGGATATGAAGACCTTGTTATGTATATATAATATTTGGATTAATAAATCATCTAACACCTGACACAAGAATTATTGGTATGCAACTATATAGGAATTGGATTGTATGCATGAATTGTCGTTTATATATATAGTTGACAAATATAGTATTTGGTTTAGTAAATCATCTAACACCTTACAAGGAATTGGTTGGTTTGTAAATACATGGAAATTGGCTGGCATGCATGAATAGCCTCATATACATACATTTGACAAAAATCATATTTGGTTTAATAAATTATCTAACACTTGACATAGGAATTGATTGGAATGTAAATACATATGAATAGGTTGGTATGCAAGAATTGCCTTGTATATATGTATGTATGTATAGATCTGTATGTATGTATGAATATATATATATATATATAT
>JXCR01144092.1:253388-277028 GCA_002079205.1 Phalaenopsis hybrid cultivar | reverse complement strand
ATAGGGATTCTTCTTGAATTCTCTTATAATGATCTTACCTACTACATACCAGAGGTTAAGATGTGGAATTTCAAGTTGAGTAAAAAGAAGAGTTTTGAATTTCAGATCTTACCTTCTAAACATTAGAGGTTAGGACCAATATATGGAATCTCAAGTTGAGCAAAGAGAAGAATTTTGAATTTCTAATTGCGGCATTTCTAGTTTTCTAAGACTAGTCAATAGGAAAGTCCTATGGCTAGACCTAGGCTACTAAAGAAAATTTTTTGAGATAGTCAATAGGGAAATCCTATGGCTAGACCTAGGCTACTAAAGAAGTTTTCTAGACCTCAACCAAAAGTGAGGTCAACAATATCACTTTTAAAATAACTTGTGGTATGTGGTGTTATCTTCAGGTTACTATAACTTTGATGTAGGAATGTTAGAAAAAACTTAGTTGGGATCCCATGTGATGAAATAGTTCTAGAGTTAAGATATTTTGTAGGAAACATTAGAAAAATGATTTTGTTATTTATGGTAGAAAGAAGTTGAATAATTGAAAAACTAAGATTCTTAGATTTATACTTAATGAGAATTGAGCATTTACTGAAACCTTTTCAAACTAATACTTACACTTTTAAAATGTGAAGGAAAGTTTNCTTTTCAAACTGATACTTACACTTTTAAAATGTGAAGGAAAGTTGTGAGATTTTAACTTTAGCAAGTGAAATTCAAAATTCTTAAAGGCCTATCCAGATATAATAATCCTCACTTAAAAAAAGAGAGAAAGAAAAGAAAAAAGTAGGATTAAAAAGATCCTAAAGGAAAAAAGAAAAAGAAAAAGAAGAAAAGAAAAGAAAAAGAGAAAGTAAGAAGAAATGAAAAGTGAGGGGAAGCTCGAGGAAAAACCTAATAAAAAATTGGCTTCACTTAAATCTTTTTAAAGCAGAAGACTTAAAAACAATCCTAAGCTTATTCTTATTTCACAAAGTATTGGTAAAATTAGTATAGATAGAGATCTTAAATTATTTTTTAAAACTTTCTATGAATCTTTGGTTTGACAAGTTTCAACAACTTTTGAAGTAAATAGAAATTCAGGGTTCCTAAGTTAATTATGAGATATTCTTACATCATATTGCTAGGTTGATTTGCTAGAATTTCTTGTAAGTTGCATTATAACATTTCTGAGATAAAATTATAAGAAACTCTACTGAAACCCACTACCTCAAATCAACAAATTTTAGTTGATTTGAGGTACAAGTAACATTTAAATTTAGGGGAATTGACACACCTAAAAATTATCTATTTTTTATATATATTTCATGCTAATTTTTAATGATATTGTACTTTAAAGGAATGCATTTAGTATGTTTTTGGTTGTAAGGACGAAAGATAGACTTTTTGGAGAAAATGGAGCAAAAATAGTGCAATTTGGAGTCAAATCGAGCAAGAAAGAAAATTCTAATATGATGCATTTTTCTTAGCAAAATTGGAGCAAAAAAAATGATGCCTCGATGCCCAAACCAGCACCTGAAACAGGCACCTAGGCACCTTAAACTGTTACAACAATTTTTCTTGATTTTTAGAGTTAAAAAGAACCCTTTGGAACATTTGAGGGCGCTTTTTGGCTTTTAAAACTCTTAGAACTTCCATGAATGTTCAGAAGTCGTAAATAGAAGTAGGAATGTAGATTTGTAACTTTTCTGGAAAGATTGTTGAGGGATTTTTAGAGATATCTGAAAGGAATTGTAAGAACTTTGTGTGGATCAGCAAAAAAATTTGTTGGAGCGATTTTCATCTTTCTTTCAGAGGAAAAAGCTAAGTATTGTGTTCTTAATTTTCTTTAATAGTCTTAAACACTTTTCTAGTGAATTTGTTTTGTTTTAAAAGAAGTTTTATGTTGTGTTTTCTCCATGCTTGATGAGTAGTTTTCCTTACTCTTTCTCCTTGCAATAAGATTCAATCATGTGTAGGGTTAGAATGGTTTGAAGATTTCCTTAATTCCAAAATTTGTGATGGTATTTTCACTGGTTCTTAATTTTCTTTACAAACTGGTCACTTGTAATGTTAAAATTCATTGCAAAACATCATGACTCGGAAGGGCTATGCTTTCATCCAACTTGTGAATACCACGTTAACCTTTAGGATGGGAGGATGACTTAGTCAACTAGATTTGATGGGAATAGAATTGGTGCGTCTAGGGTGACAGGCTAGATCCTTTACCAATTTTGGTCTAATGTTGAAACTAAGGGGTAAAGTGGGTAATCTGACACAAATCGAGCGAACTGAAAGGCTATAATCTAGAAATGAGAGGCTAGAATCTACTCAACAATACCACAGAAGAAGGATCTAAATTTAGATTAGCCAATGTTCTTTATACTCAGAAGGGGTAATGAATAGGTATGCTCTTATTTGTCACAAAAACACATTTTTATGCATTCAATACATACTCTGATTGTGATCTCATTACAAGGGGAAAGGGATTTTGATTATATAATAACTTTCCAAAATTTATCCAGTCTCCTTAGATTTGGTTTTTAGTTAATTTATTCAAATTTAATTTTATAGTATATTGGTAAATTTAGGAAAACCAAACATTTCAAAAATTCCAAGCTAAGAACTGATTGTTGTAGACTAGAATTGACGTAAGGGATTTCTTACCTCGTTTCTCTGTGGAATCGATACTGTGATTTTTAAAGAAAGCTCTATATTATTTAAAACAATATGTATACTTGTGTAGTACCATAGTGTGTAGACTTTTAATAAAAAATTATAAATTTAATAACATTATCAATTTTGCACACTAGCTGCTAAATATAAATTAGATCAAGTTTTTAGCTATCTTTTGGAAGCCAAATTACTGTGTAATTGCGGTTCTGGTCAATCCTTAATGGAGATTGAACCTTATCATGAAAGATGTGGTAAAGAAAAAAAATTTAAAATGGTTGAATACTGGAATCTCTTATCCTATTTCTGACAGTGCTTGGGTTAGTCTGATTCACTGCATTCCTAAGAAAAGAAGTGTGACCATAGATGTTAACAAACAAAATGAATTAATTCCAACAAGGCAAGTCACTGGGTGGTGAATCTGTATTGATTTAAGAAAATTAAATCTCACCACAAGGAAAGATCATTTTCCTTTACCCTCTCTGTACCAAATGTTGGATAAGCTAGCTGGACATTGATATTTCTACTTTTTGGATGGATATTCATGATACCACAAAAATTCTTATATCTCTTGAGGATTAAGAAAAGACAGCATTCATAAGTCCCTATGGGACTTTTGCTTTTAGAAGAATGCCTTTTAGTTTATTGAATGCAACAGAAACTTTTCAAAGGTGCATGATGTCCATTTTTGGTGATATAATTAAGAAAGGAATTGAATTTTTCATGGATGACATTTCAATTTTTGTAAACTCCTTTGATTCATGATTTGATCATTTAGTGAGAGTTCCAAAATGCTGTGAAAAAAAAAAAATTAGTTCTCAATTGGGAAAAATGTCAATCTATTGTCACAGGAGGAATTGCGCTAGGACATAATATTTCTGAAAAATGACATGGAAGTAGATCTAAAAAAATACAAGTTATTACTAAACTACCTCATTCTACTACAGTGAGAGGAGATAGAAGTTCTCTAGGACATGTAGAGTTTTACAGATGATATATTAAAGAAATTTCAAAAAATGGTAAACCTTTATGACATCTTTTGGAAATATTCAAGATATTTGATTTTAACAAGGAATGCCTAAATGCCTTTGATTTATTGAGGAAAATCACTACACCTATTAATATTTCACCTGATTGGGAAAAATCATTTGAATTAATGTATGAGGTGAGTGATTACGCAATTAGGGCCGTGTTAGAGAAAAATATGATAAATTTTTAAAGTTATATATTATGCTAGTAAAACTCTTAATGAAGCTCAAATTAACTATACTACTACTGAAAATGAGTTATTAACAATAATATATGCATTTGATAAATTTAGATCATATCTCATTGGAGCAAAATATACTATGCATACTGATCATTCTATATAATATATATGATGCTAAAGAATGATGCAAAACCAAGATTAATTAGATGGGTTCTTCTGATGCAGGAATTTGACTTTGAAGTAGTGGATAGGAAGTGATCTTATAATCAAATTGCTAATCATTTATGAAAGCTTGAATAAAAAAATTATTGTAATTTTGATGATGAGGTAATGTAAAATTTTCTAATGAACAATTATATAGTATTTTTGAGTGGCGTCTTGCATGGTATGATGGTCTAGTTAACTATAAAGTTAGTGATATTTTACCTTATAGATTAACAAACCAACAAAAGAAGAAGTTTATTCATGATGCAAAATTTTACTTTTGGGACGACCATTATTTATATTAGAAATGTAAGGATCAAGTGATTTGAAGATGTGTACCATTTGAAGAAACCCTAGAAATTATTCCAAAATATCATGAATCTGATTTTGGGGGGACATTTTGGAGTGGATAAAACTGCACTTAAAATTCTACAATCTAAATTTTATTGCCTACTTTATTTGGGGATGTGAATATTTATGTAAAAACATGTGATAGATGTTAGAGAGTAGGCAATATTTTTAAAAGGATTGAATTGCCCTTAATTTTACATTATGAAATAAATTTTTTGATGTATGGGTTTGGATTTTATGGGACAATTTATACCATCTTTCAGAGACATGTATATTTTAATAAGTGTGGAATATGTTTCTTAATGGATTGAAGTTGTTGCTTTACCCCATTGTGATGCTCAGAGTGTTGAATTTTTTTTAAATATCTCTACTATATTTGGAATGCCAAGAGTGATCATTATAGATGGGGGAAGTCATTTTAAAAATTAAGGAATTGAAACATTAACTGAGAAATATGGAATTAAACATGGAATCACCACAGCATATCATCGTTAGCCAGTGGTCTAGCTGAAATGTCCAATTGTAAAATTAAAAGAATATTATAAAAGATTGTAAATCTTAATAGAAAAGTTTGGTCTGCTAGACTTGGTAATGCATTATGGGCCTAAAGGACTGCTTATAAAATTCTTATAGGAATATCACCATATAGGCTCATGTTTGGAAAGTTTTGTCACTTAACGGTTGAACTAGAGCATAACGCTTATTGGAATGCAAAGGAACTTAATTTAAATTTGAAATATGATGGTGAGAAATGATTATTGCATTAAAGGAGCTTGAGGAAATTATAAATGAATCTTATGAGAATGCAAAAATTTATAGGAACAAGATAAAAATTTGGCATGATTGGAAGATTTTAAGAAATTATTTTGAGCTTGGATAAGAAGTTTTACTATATATTATTAAATTGAAATTATTTCTTGAAAACTTATGTTCAGGTGGTCAGGGCCATTTGTTGTAAGAAAAGTCTATCCATATGGTTCTATGGATATTAAAGTTCAAAAAATTGAAAGAATATTTAAATTTAATGGACACAAATTTAAACCTTACATAAGTGGAAACATTTCTATATTTGATGAAGTATTGATGTTGGGTGAACCAGAGTAAACATTGGATACGTCGGGCTGACAATGTTAAACCAAATGCTTTGTAGGAGGCAACCCATGATTATCTGTGTGGATTTTTTATTATTTATTTTTGTTATGATGAGATCTACTAGATAAGAGGAGGCACTAAACACTAATTTATTGATCAAGATGAGGCTGGGATGTATTAATTAGACCTAAGGCGAAGTGATGCTTATTTGAGCACTGGTTCCTAAGCACCAAAACCTGGGGCCTAGGCACCAAAACCTGGTGCCTAAGCACCAAAACCTGGGGCCTAGGCACCAAAACCTGGTGCCTAAGCACCAATTTATGATAAGTTTGGAGCCTAAGCGCCAAAATCTGGCACCTATGCACCACAATTCTAAAAATTACCCCATTGTAGTTTGAACTGCACCATTGTAATTTGAACCCACATCTTCCCTTTAAACCCACCAAAAAACTTGCACAGTGATCATAAGACTTTATTATCTAAATATTTGAAAGTATTTTGGGAGGAAAAGAAGAGTACAAGAATCAACTCCTCTCGCGTCTATGGAATCAAGAAATATGGAGAGCAAGAACAACAAAGCTTTTGATAGAAAGAAATTCATCAACAAAGATGCCCAGACTTACTGCAATGGATTTCTTGCAGTTAGCATTGAAGGTATTGCAGAATAGATCAAGAAGATTGACAAAGAAATTACAAGTATTCATACCAAAATTATCAACATCTCTGAACAATTTGACCATCTGGACTGACAGATAAAGCTTCCATTTGATCATGATGCAAATTTTCAGGATACACTAATAAGGATGTATCAAAAGAGCAATTGTATCAAAGATAACTCTACAGAAGAATTTCCTCACTTTCAATTTTATAACATGTTGGTGCATCACCAGCCATTGAATCTGAATGTAGAGTAAAATAATGTCAATGATTATGAATAGTGGGTGCTATGGGTTGAAAATCTAATATTTAGGAGTGCTTGATTTAGTGTCGAACTCTATTTTGTAGGTGTCAGTGTGTCTGTATGTTAAAAAGTTAGTGTTTTTTTTTTCTATATCTTCTTATTTGATTATGTAGGATTGTTGTTTGTTAGTTTGTATCGAATTGATGTTAATGTTAAGTTAGTGAATTTGATATGTGGTGCTAATGTGCTTGAATTTGTTGGATTGATTCATATTTAGGAATTGGGTACTTGTACAAATGAAAGTTGGAAGAAGTTCAAAAGATAATAAACTAATCAAAATGTTATTGAATTGAAAAAGCTAGGGTCTAGAAACCTTTAGTGTGAGGTGCTCATATGTAAAATGTTAAAAAATTTGAAAATTAAAAACATCGAGCACTATCGCCTAGGTGCTAAAACCTAGCATCTACGCGTCGGTTACTCGAGAGCAGAACACCTAAGCACCAAATATGGTGCCTAGGTGCCAAACTGGCTAAATCACTGGTTTAACCCTTTAAATCATGAATAGACCCAGTTCAATGCTATTTTTTCCTTCAACCTTCTTCTTTCTACAAATACACACCAACACTTCCCTAGGACATCTCCTACCTTCCAATTCTTGCCGATTTACGGCCTAAAAACTTTATATTTCTTCTTCTTCAGGTAAGATTTACACTTTTACCATGTGATTTTCATCTTTAGCCATGGATTTCATACACATTTGGAAATTTCAAAATTTTTGGAAAACCTTAGAATGAGGAAATGAAAATCCATGAAAAAGATTTATTTTGCAATATGTTTGCTTGTAGAAGCCTCTAGAACTTATATTTGGAATTTATATGGATTTTTAGATTTGATATGGCTTCTAAGAATAAGAGAGGAAAGGGGAAGGAAGTATTTGTTTACAAGCGATTTATTAGTCTTAAAGCCCATGATCGATATAACGATCTACATGTGTCAAAAAATTTGAATGCAGAAAGCAGCTTCTCTAGGCTTGGAGGTTCTATGTAGAATTTGATTGTAGCATGGAATTGTGAGAGCTTCTGCTCCTTTATTATCATAGCAGCCATCTTAGTCATTCGGGAATTATATGCAAATCTCTTAGAGGAATCAGACAATTAGGTATTATTTAGTGGGAGAAGAGTAGATTTCAATCCTATTTGGATCAATGCTTTATACCTATTGCTTGACATGCCTGGTTGATATTACTCATCCTTTGAGCCTATTAAGGAGCAGCTGGATGAGATTATTGCATTTCTGACTGAGGACCATGGAGCTTAGGAAAAAAGATCGACCACAAGGTAAATTTTTCTTCTTCCACGCTTAATGCTCCATCTAAGGTCTGGCACTATTTCATTTATCCTCGACTTCTTCCTACAAAACATTTGAGTGAAGTGACTAGGGAGAGAGTCACTTTAAACATTTGCATTCAGAAGATGAAACCTATAAATATTGGCTCTCTCATTTACAAAAATATTATATGTTCTTCTACGATAGGTTCTACTATAGGTTTGGGTTACCCTTCTCTCTTCTTTACTGTATGTAAACAGTCTAGAGTTAGTTTTGTAGATTGGGAGGAGTTATTACAGCTACTGAAGCCTATTGGTAAGGCTTATTTGGATTTATATGGTAAGCATGCTAAACTTGGTTCTAGAGGCTGATCTTCAGATATTCCTTCTACCTTTACTTTTAGACCTTCTACCTCTAATGTTGATGCTCCACCTCCTATTATTTAGAAAGAACTTTGTGATCGCTATCAAGAGCATCAGGATGATATTTCTTTAGTGCAAAGTCAACTACAAGAGAATGAAGATCACTGGGAACATTTGGAACAATATCTGAAAAGAAAAATGATTATGAGGCTGGTTTCAGTACTTCCCTGGTGAGCTTTCTAAGAGGAGATCAGCATATGGAATTTCCTTCATATCCTTATAATACTATGTTTTGAACGCTAAAAAGCTACAGATGAAGAATATGATGATGATGATGATGATGATGACGATGATGATGATGATGCAGAGGTGTAGTTATTCTGAGTGTGGATGTGTTTACTTTCCTTAGTTGTTGCTGACTTTTAGTTATTTTATTGTGCTAGACATTGTGTTATTTACGCTTACTGCTAATATGGATTCTAGATTTTTAGTTGTTAGTACACTATTATTTACTTTTTTTCTCGAGATCATGTATAGTATTGCCTGTGTATTAGAGTAGTTCATTTACTTGGAAATTTTCACGTTATACATGTTGATTTGAGATTTACTACTGCTAAGCACTTATTTTTACTTTTTTTACCTGTATGATTTTCATGTTTAGAACCCTATGATAGATAAAAATTGTGTTAAACTTTTCTTTCTTCATATTTATTTTGTACTAAAATGTTTAAAATTATTTTAAAATTCAGGTTTGGGGAGGGAAGAAAACTTTTAAAAACTAAGATTTATAGACTATATTTAAAAAAATATTTTAAAATAACCTATGGTATGTGATGTTAGCTTTAAATAACTATATTTTTGATTATATGAATGTTATAGTAGACTTGAATGAAAAATTTTGGTGATAAGGGGTAGTTCTAGAGTTAAGTTATTTTAGTATAAGAGAATAAAGATATAATTTTACTATTTATAGTATGAAAAGAAAATTGTATTTTTGAAATACTAGGAATCTTGGATTTACACTTCAAAATGAATTGAGACTCTATGAAAAATCATTTTTATACTAATACAAATTATCAAGTAAGAAAATGTGAAAAGTTCTTAACTTCAAGAGAAGGATAATGAAGTTCAAAATCATTAAGGCAATCTAGGTATAGTACTCCTCACATAAAGGAGTGAGGATTAAAAAGATCCTTGAAGAAAATAAAAAGAAAATAAGAATTAAAGAAAAATAAAAGTAAAAAATTTGCGGGGAGAACCTTGAGGAGATTCTTAATTAAAAATTGGCTTCACTTGAATCATCTCAAGGGAAGAAATTTAATTTCAAATATGCGCTTATTATCAATTCTAAAGGTATTAATCAAATCTTTACTAATGAAGTTCTCATATAATTCCATCTTTTAATTCTTTTAGGATTTCTAAGTGTGACAAATTATAATTATTTTTGAAATAAATAGAAAATTAGAATTCCTAACTTGATTACTAGATACTCTTATACCCTAGTTCTAACTTAAGTTATAGAAAATTTTTCTAAAGTTTCACTATCACATTTATGGGGCAATACTATAGGAACCTTTAATGAAACCCACTGCCATAAGTTAAAGCTTTTATTATATGAAAAGAAGAGTTACTTGAGGACAAGTAACGTTTAAGTTTGGGAAAATTGACATGCCTAAGATTGTGCTACTTTTATATATGCATTTTATGCTCATTTCTAATGATATTGCACTTTAATGGAAGATATTTTACTTGTTTTTTATTACAGGTACAAGAGATTGAGTTTTGGAAAAAAAAACGAGCGAAAATGTAGAAAAATGGGGTCAAATGGAGCAAAGGAGCACAAAGTGAACTGAACAATAGACGTCAGGTCCCGTACGTGAAACATAGATCCTAACACCATGACACCAGGATCTGGTTCCTAGGTGTTAGGCAGTTATATTGGGCTTCTAGAAGTTTGGTGCCTAGGCTACCACAATTGGGCACTTAGGCACCAGAATCAGTTTTTGTCAATATGTAATGTACTTGAACGAATTTTGAAAGGGCATCTAAAAGAATGCTTGGGGATTTTGAGAGTTGTCATAAAAGGAGTCAAGAGAAGCTGAAAAGGGAGTCTTTTAATGTGTGTGTGTGGGTGGGGGTTGTGAAGAGTTGATGTGAGGGGTTGATGTTGCGTGAGGAGTGTGTGTGTGTCCAAGAGTGTCTCTTGAGTTGAGTCTATTAGTGTGAGCGTGCAAGAAAATTTGGACGATACTTCAAATGAAATTCAATATTTGCTTAGAGAGGAGTTTGAGGTAAGTAATTTGTATTTTTTTAGTTTTGTTTTATTGTGTAAAGTAAAATTTTAATATAAATCATGTTTAGTTGTGTTAACCCCATGAAGTTTGATCAGTTTTCTTTATTTTTCTCTTTGAAATAAGAAATAATCATGTGTAGAATTATAATTGTTTGAAATTTCTCTTATTCCATATTTTTTATGGTTCATTACTTCGTACTTAATTTACATATTCAATCTAACCAATTGGTATGTTAAAACTTGTTGTGAATCCATAATGATCCGGGAAGGCAATGTATTCCTCAACTAGTGAGAATCACATTAATCTAGTGGGTGCTAAGGGAGCCTATAGGTTTTCAAATAGATAGGGAGATAAGTTTTGGTGGGTGTAAATTGGGGATTTTAGGGTGACAGGCTAGAACCTTAATCAATTTGATCTAGAGTTTGGAAATTAAGGCTAGGTTAGTCCTAAATAGAGGGCACAATGGGTAATCTATAAGTGACAGGCTACTATCAGACATAACCAAGGATTTAAGGATTTAACTCTAGGTTAGCCAATGGTCTTTATGCACTCGGTAGAGGGAAAAGAATAGGGATGCTCCTAATTTTCAAAATACCACATTTAAACTTTAAACATTTGATTCCTTCACTGATTATCATCTCATTGTAAGGGGAAAAGCTTTCATATAATTTAATAACTTTTAGATAAAGTTAGTTTATAAACACTTAGCATTTTCTTTAAGTTTTGAAACTGAATTAATAGGAATTGATTACTTTTTTTGGCATACGAACTTGCGACCTTATTTCTTAGATAATTGTTTTGAGCTTAAGTAAAGTTTTACTAAGTCATAAAAAGAGTTTTCACCATCCCTGTGGGATCGATACTAAGGTTTTAAAAGAAAATTCTATATTACTTGAATAATAAGTGCACTTGCATTTCGATACTAACGAAGCTTTGAAATAAATATTTAGAACATTTAATACCAAGTCACTAGAAGTAGCCACTATAACAACATAAAATTATATTATTAGCATGGAAAGGGGGTCAAGTTTTTGGCGCATTTGCTAAGAACTGAAATTAAAGAAGATATACACAAAGTAAGTGCATCAAATTGTGGTATCACTATCATAACCACTGGCCGAGCTATGATAGATGTGCAAAAAGGTGAGTTAACTATGATGGTAACTGACCATGATTTTACTTTTAATGTGTTAAAAGCTATGAAGTTTTAATTTAAGAGAAATGAAGATGTGTGTCTTTGGATGTATCTTATTGATTATTTTTGTATTAGCCATTTTTTCAAAAATTATGAGTCAAATTAGTAGAGTCTGATTTAGATGAAGATAAATTTACAGACTCTATGGAAGAATCAGCTCTATTGGTTGAAGATAGCCAAAAGTTTTCAGAGAGAGGTTAAAAACTTTTTATACAACCAAAAATTTTAAACCTTTAGTTGCCTCTATTAAGGAACCACCTAAACTTGAATTAAAGGTGCTTCCTAAATAATTAAAGTATGCTTACATGGAGAAGTAATCTATATTAATGGTTATTCTATCCTTATATTGGACTAATTATTAAAAGAAAAAATTGATGAACATTTTGAGGAATTTTAAAAAAGCATTTGGATGGACCCTAACAAATATAAAGGTGATAAGTCCTTCAATATGTATGCATGGGATCCTAATGGAAGATAACCATAAACCCCAGGTAGATCCTCAAAGGAGATTAAACCTTATTATGAATAAAGTCTTTAAGAAGGAAATATTGATGTGGCTTGATGCTGGTAATATCTATCCCATTTCAAATATTGTCAGGGTTAGTTGTATCCACTGTATACCTAAGAAAGGAGGAATGATAGTTGTAGAAAATGAACATAATGAATTGATCTCTACTCGATATTTCACCGGGTGTCTTATAATTATAGAAAATTAAATTTTTCTACCACAAAAGATCACTTTCCCTTACCCTTTCAAGATCAGATATGGTATTGGCCAGCTGGCCATCTATATTTTTGCTTTCTAGACAAATATTCTAGCTATCATCATATCCATATAGGACCTGAAGATCATGAAAAAATAGAATTCACAAGTTCGTACGAGACTTTCTTTTTTATGAATGCCCTTTGGGTTATGTAATGAACCTACGTTTCAACGGTGCATGATGTCAATTTTTTGTGATTTAATTGCGAAAGAAATGAAAATATGTATGGATGATTTTTCAATATTTATTCCTTAATTTTATTCTTATTTGGATCATTTGGCTAATTTGTTGAGATGTTGTGAAGTGACTAATTTATTACATAATTAGGAAAAGTGCCAATTCATGGTCTTTTAAGGAATTGTGTTGGGACACAAACTTTCTGAAAGAGGAATGGAAGTTGATCCAAAAAATATTCAGGTTATTGAAAAACTTCTTCCACCTACTCTATAAGGGGAGTTAGAAGTTTTATATGATATGCTGGATTTTATAGATGATATAATAAAGATTTTACAAAATCACGAAACCTCTATGTCATCTTTTTAAAAAGGATGTTCTATTTAATTTTTATCATTAATGTTTAAATGTTGTTAATAATTTGAAATAAAATTTATTCATAGCTACTATAATTGTTTCACCTGATTAAGGGAGACCATTTTAGTTATTGTGAAATACAAGTGATTGTGCTATTGGGGCAGTTTTATGACAACGAGACGATAAGATGTTTAGAGCTCTATATTATGTCAATAAATGAAGCTCAAATTAATTATATCATTACTTAGCATGAGCTTCTAGCTATAATATATGTATTTGATAAATTTAGGCCTTATTTGATTGAAATTAAATGTATTTTTCACACCAATCATTATGTAATTTGATATCTGATGTCAATAAAGGATGCCAAACCCAAATTGATTAGATGGTTCCTATTAATGTAAGAACTTGATATCAAAGATCAGAAAGGTACTGAAAAATCAAATAGTGGACCATTTTTTGAGAATATATCAGCAGAATCATGTGTTTATGAAGAGGAGTTCAATAAGAATTTTCCTAACAAACAATTATTTTTATTAATGAGTGGCACATTCCATGGTATGCTGACATAATAAATTATATAGTTAGTGATATTATGTCTTATGGTCTGATATACCATCAATGAAAGCAATTCATCCATGACACTAGATATTACTTTTGGTGCAACCCTTAACTTTATTGAAAATACAAGGATCAAGTGATTAGGAGATGTATACCTAGTGAAGAAAGCCTTGAAATTATTAGGAATGTAATGATTCTGAATTTGAGGGATATTTTGGAATATATAGAACTACTTCTAGGATTTTACAATCTAGATTTATTGGCCTACTCTATTTAGGGATGTGAATGAATATATTAAAACTTGTGATAGATACCAAAGAGTAAGCAATATTCTTAAGAGAGATGAAATGCTCTTATATTTTACTTTAGAGATAGAAATTTTTTATGTTTGGGGTTTAGACTTTATGGAAGCCTTTTTTCCTTTATTAGGGAATTTTTATATTCTGATAGGTGTGGACTATGTATCAAAGTGGACTGAGGCAGCGGATTTACCAAATTTTGATCTCAAAGTGTAGAAAGTTTTTTAAGGAAGAGTATCTTTAGTAGATTTGGTATGCCGAGAGTGATCATTAATAGGGGGAGCTACTTTAATAAAAAAAATAATTCAGGCATTAGTTACAAAATATGATATAAAGCATATACTTTCCACAACATAAATCCCTAGATGAGTAGTTTAGCAGAAGTATATAATAGAGAAACTAAAAAAATATTGGAAAAAAATTTCAACCTTAGTAAGAAAGATTGGTCTTTAAAATTAGATGATGCATTGTGGGCCTAAAGGACTACTTATAAAACACCTATAGAAATATCTACATATTGCCTCATATTTGGAAAAGATTGTCACTTACTAGTGGAATTAGAATAAAAAACTTATTGAGCTGTTAAAGAGTTTAATTATAATAGGAAAGAAGCTGGTGAGAAAAGGTTACTATATTTAAATGAACTTGATGAGATTAGAAAAGAACCTAATGAAAATGCAAAAAATTTTAAAGAAAATGAAAAAATGGCATGATCAAAATATTCTTAGAAATGATTTGAGCATAGATAGTAGGTTTTATTATATAATTCTTGATTGAAATTATTTCTCAAAAAACTTAAGTTCAGGTGGTAAGGACCAATTACTATTGTAAAGGTTTATCCTTTTGGTGCAATTGATATTAAAGATCCTAAGAGTGGTAGTGTGTTTAAGTGAATGAATGGAGGCTTAAACTTTACTTAGCTCATGAGAGACTCATGGTTAATGAGGTCTTAATGCTGGGTAATTCGATGTACATATCAAAATTTGTCAGCCTGAGGACGTTAAACTAAATGCTTTTTAGTAAGCAACCCAATTTTGTTATTTGTGTTTGTGTTTGTTCTTATGCTGAGTATTTGAATTGATGTGTTTGTGGTTGTGATGTGCTTGATTTACTTTGATTAGGATTGTGTGATTTGGGGGAGACAAATCTTTAGTCTTCTCATTGAGTTTGAGCTCTTAAAGGTCTTCTTGTATTTTTTTATGAGCAACTGTGTTCTCTAAAACCTATTTTGAACTAAACATAAGGTTATATAAGAGATATGCTATGATTAGACATGTGACAGGTCCATTTCAATTCTTTATTTCCTATCTCTGACCCTATTCTTTTATCACGAGGGCCTCTGTTGCTCAAGGATTAGAGGAGCTGGTGGTTGATTCCCATATTATATAGATCGAGATGAATATGTTAACTGGTAGGGTAGGACATGAAGAATGACAAAATATAAGCCAATTTGATTCACTGGTTATCTATCCAATCATATGGAAATATAGTATGTAAACATCTAGTGTCAATAGAATAGTATTTCCAGTTAGAGGATGTGAAAAGAGGAGCGAGATGTGATGAGAAGGAGGATAAGTGGCCTTATTTATCGTTAGGATGTTGTTGGAGTATGTTTTACATGTTGTATTGTGATTTAAAGATCTTTAAGGATGAAATTTTCAAAAAATGGCAAACTGAGCTCTGTAACAAACAGGCATCTGACGGCACAGTCTTTGGCACCAAAACACCAATTAGTTCAACCAACACCTAGGTGCTGCCATTTGGGTGCCTAAGTACTAAATGCTCAGGTAAGTAACCTCTAGGTGATACTATCACAACACCTAGGTTCCACTCTTACTTGCTCAATATTTACCCTAAATCTGCCTGGCTCACCCCATTTTTGTGAGTTTTTCTTCCCTTCTTCTTCTTCAACGACTGATAAGAGACACCTAAAGCTTCAATTTTTCTTCCTACCTCATTTGATCCAAGGGGTTTTGGTGAGTGGAAATCACTCCTAAGAGGTAAATTTCACTCCCTAAACTCTTTACTTTAATTTTCATCTGGGTTTTAGGGTTGAGAAAGTTTGGATTGGGGATTTCTTAGAAAAAAAAACATGATTTGGCTCTTGATTTTTATCTTGTTACAACCACATTATTTATAATCCTTTATTCTTGTGATTTTCATCCTTGATAGTCTTCTATGGCTCCAAAAACTAAAGGGGGCATATCAAAATCTTAGTTTGACAAAAATAAATTCATAAGCTCTAAAGTTGAGGAGCTTTGCAATGACTTTTTGGTGTCAAATAAATTGATTTTTAAGCAAGGATTTTTTAGCTCTGGAGGTAAAGTTGAGAATTTGATTGTACATCGTCATTGGGAGGAGTTTTGTTATAAAACATATATTGCTATTGTTTATGTTGTAAGAGAGTTTTATGCCAATCATATTGAGGCATCTGATAGCTTGGTTTTTTTGAGAGAAAAGCTTTTTGATATCGCTCCTTCTCTTATTAATGCTTTATTTTCATTGAGAGATATCCTTGAGAGCTTCTATATAAATTTTAATCCTGTCATACTTATCCAGATAAAATTATCAAGCAGTTGACTGATGGTAGAGATTAGAGATGGAATTAAAACCAAATTTCCTTCTTCTAAATTATATGGAGTACCTAGAGCTTTGCATCATTTCATTTCTGCTAAGCTAATTTGTCAATTAATCTTAGTGAAGTAACTAGAGGTGGCGCTGTCTTAAATTATTGTAGCCAGTATAAAAATTCCATTGACATAGGTTTCATTAACCATTATCTATTATAAATTCCACAAGAGGGGGATCCACTCTTGGTTTGAGACACCCATCTATTAATCTCTATGCCATGATTTTGGTGTTTCTTCTAGTAATGGAGAGGAAAAGCTTTACCCGTTGAAGCTAATCTCCAGATCAAAAATTGGATTATACAGGAGGCAGTCATTATTTTGTAATAGGCTTGAACCATTACAACCTTTAGCTTCTACTCCTTACAGACCTCTTCCTACTACACCATTGGTTCTTTTTTAATGGAAGTTAGAAACGGTGCAGGATAATACCTCCATTTTACTTGGTGAAGTATATTAGTTAGCTGAACATTATTCACATATGCATTAACAGCATAAAAGCCTATTTGATCATTGTGTCAGTTACTAAGCCACTGAGCTGGAGATGTATAGGAGAAATCAATTGATCAGAGGGGATAACTCAGTGGAGTTTCCTGTACCCTTCTTACCAGTTATTGCACCAAAAATATATGCATTTTTAGACCTATATATACTCATTTTTTGTGATATTGCACTTTAAAGGAAGGTATTTCTCATGTTTTATTGTAGGTTAATAATTTTTAGCACTTGAAGCAAAAAAGATGGAATTTGGAGTCAAAATGGCATTTTGGAGAGAAATACTCAGCACCAACAGCACCAGCGTGAACACCGACAGCACCAGCATGGACGCCGATGATGTCAGCTTGAAGGAAAGAGTCCAGAACAGTGATGGTGCCAACGATGCCAGACTAGATGCCGACGGCGCCATTTTACAGAGAGCTCCAAATTAATTTTGGGCCACTGGCGCTGACGACGCCAATGTCGATGCTGGGTGAATTTCTAGAAGATTCAATGAATCGGGATGCTTTTGAAGAGTTAGTTAACACATCTCTTGGAAAACTAACATTGTGCTCTATTTAAAGCAAAAATTGATCATAAAATAAGTCCCTTAGTGTCTCATCATTTTCCACTAGCGTTCCATCGTATGTATTGTGTAGTGTGTTGAGTCTTGAGTCAGTTCTTTGAGTTTGGTGGTGAGTCTAAGTGTGATTTCTCCTCTAAGAGTTGTTGGAGAGGGAGAGAAGTGAGAGATTTCTTCTTCCTTACATCATCTAAGAGAGAATCAAGTGTCCTATAAAGAGAGAAAGAGACTCGAGAGGAGCTTCAAGGATTTGCTTTGAGGAAGAGTTACAGATAAGTGATGTTTGTTTATTATTGTTTTATAAACCTTCTTTTATTTATGAAATTTGTGTTTTATTGTATCTTCCTCATGAGTTCTGGGTAGTCTTCTTTGTCTTTCTCCCTACTCTGAGTTATGGTGAAATGAATAGATAATTAGGATGTGCCATTTTAGAATATAAAAATAAATTTTGATGATTTTTTCACTCCGTTCTTAATTTACTTTTCGGTCTGGCCAATTGAAATGTTAAAATTTGTAGTGAAACATATGATCTGGGAAATGACGTATGAGTTCTACAACAAAGTGAGAATCCTATTTGATTCCATGAAGGAGTGTTTTGTTCATGGAATTGGGTGACAATAAATAAGGAATTATACATTACTGGGCGAAGAATTGGAGATTTTAGGGTGACAGACTAAAATCCCCAATTTAATCTTAGTGTTTAAGAACTAAAGCGAGAGTTAGTCTTCGGGGGAAGGGAAGAGGGAGCTCTGGAGTGAGAGCTAGTATCCTCTCAGCCTAATCATGGATTTAGGGACTAAACCTAAGATAGCCAATGATTCTCTATAACACTTGACCGAGGGTGGAGAATTAAAACTACTTCTATTTGACACAATACAAATTCCAACCTTTTACCTCTCTCATTTAATCAAAAACTTATTATTATGGGAAAGATGATTTCTCATATTTGATAACTTTGTGACAATAATATAAAGATAGTTTGTAGTAATTTCTTAGCTTTGCTTTACATTTTCACTACTAGTTGGTAATTTAGTTCTGATAACACGCTAAACATTTGAAATTAGTGTAGTAGATTTTTTTTCGTTGTGAATTTCCTGATTTCAATTTCCATTACAATTTTACACCTTCCTCGTTGGATTGATATTTGGAGCTTAATTAGAAAGTCTTGTATTACTTGATAACGATACATATACTTGCGTAGAATCCTAACATGAATTGCTTCAATTTCTTTTTCATCAATAACGAATCAAGTTTTGACACCATTGCAAAAGAGAGTCAACTTTATTAATTTTACACATCTATAATTTTGGGATCACCAGCCCCACGATTGTAGTAAGCCAATGGAGGAGTCTAAAGAGGATGATGATGATGAAGAGAAAGATGAAGAAAAGGAGGGTGATGAAGAAGAAGAAGATGATGATGAGGACTGGGGAGTAGTTTTTATTTCTTTCTTGTGGATGTACTAGATGTTATTTATATTATCTACTGTCTCTACTATACTAGATGTTATTTTATATTATCTTTTACTGCTACTATATTGGATGTTATTTTTTTATTTCTTGTTGATGTTATTGTTTGGATGATTTTTTTAACCGCTCTGTTGGTACTGATGCATGTCTATTAGAATAGTTTGTATTGTGTTGTGGACTTTTTATATTCCTATTGTAATATTCAGAATTTTTGGTGTTAAATTCATTCAGTTTTCTATTCAGATTTACTTGCTACTTCCGACATATTCTTTATTATTTATTCTTGTTATTTATATTGATAAACACCTGTAGTAGGAAGAATTTTTGTATTATTTTCATTCCACTTATATTCATTTTTTAAATTGCTCATTATGTTTAGAATTAGGTTTTGGGGGAGGGGGAGAATCTTTTAAAGCTTAAATTTAATTGTCCTCAATAAAATGAATTTGAATTGTTGTATTTAATCAACTAAGGAATGTGGGTGTAAATGTGAAACTTTCACAATTGTTTAGGAAGAAACATAGTTTATTTACTTTATAAACTCTATGTAAATTAGACTCAACTAGGCTTAAAGAAAAATGAATTAACAATTTATTTTTGAAGAGAGCATCTTTCAACTAATACTTTTTAAGCTTTTAAAAAAAATTAAAGATGAAAGAAAGTGGTGTAATTTATTTTAAAAAGATGATGGTGAAATTTAAAACTATTACAAGGGATATCCAGACATAGTAATCCTCATTAAAGCATATTTAGGATTGAAAATCGTATCCTAAAAAAATAAGAAGAAAATAAATATTAAATAAAATACAAAATGAGGAGATGTTTTAAGAGAAGCTATCTCTACCGGAACGTGTCACCGTCGCCGTCAATTCCCATTGTCATATCATTGGTTTGTTGTCATTATTGAAAGGAGTTGCCACTCTGTTTATCAATTTTATTACCCTATTCTCAAAATGGATTTTACTCTTTAGATCACATGAATGACCTTAATATGTTAAGTAACTTGGAGAAAGAGGAAAAGGGCAAATGAAAATAGAAAATAAAAGAAAATATCATAGTGGTTTTGTTTATAGAGGATTCAGAAATGTCTGATTTCTAAGATTCTCATACAAAGAAAACCACATGAAAGTTTCATAACCAGAGATTTAGGTACAATACCTATTATGAGTTCTTTAAAATACTCATAAGAGAAAGCTCCTATAGTTAATTACATCTTAAGTAGTTAAAACTACTTAAGAAAAATCCCAATTAAGACTAAGATTTGCTCTTAGAAAAAATTTAAGTGTTAAGGTCAAAGAAAGAAACATCAATGTTTGATCCTAGGGTAATAAGTTTCTAAGAATCTGATTCTACCATAGAAGTTCTGTTTTGTCATTTTGTTTTTTTATTTATTTATTAATGTCGCTTTGTTTTATTTTTGTTTTGTTTTGTTTTGTTTTTTTCTTGTTTATGTTTTGTTGTTTTGTCATTTTATTGTTCTCATTTTGTTGTTTTGAGATTTGTCATTTCTATATCAGAATATTGTCCCTGCAAAATAGAGTTAGCACACCCTAATAACATGCAAAGTAAATCTAAGGCGCAATTTGTCTCATGTCTTCAACAAGTCTGCAAAACAGAACATGATTAGTATGAAATCATATTTTAATTTATCAATTTTATGTGGTTGAATAATTTCTAGATGACCTGGTCAAGATTTCTATGGCTCAATCGTCATGGGGTCGTAGGGTTATTCAGATCTACTTAGTCCAAAAGGTGTTTAAACTAGGACCGGAAGACTATTGTCAACAGCCATAGATTGTGTCATCTGAGAAATCTTCATAGATTTGAACATAAGGGATCAAGTTACATTCGGTGATTTTTGTTCATTAAGGTTCAATTTAAGTATGAGTGTCTCATTCAAATTTTAGGGGTTGTATTAGGTTGTTTACGATTTATTAACCGATTGAAATTTTGTCATTTTGTTATTTATTTTTGTTTGCGATGACCCGACCAGGATCCCATCATTCTGTTGTCCCGGGTCATCATGTTTGCGGTTTGATTAGTCACAAGTGACTGTAAGAAACTTTGTTAGCAACCACGAGTTACCTCCTCCAAAATATTTTATGAATCATAGTTGCATTTTTAAGTTTGAGTTTAAGTTTTAATGTCTTTTAAAGTGAATTTTATTTCATTTGTCATGAATTTTATTTTATTTATGCCGGTGGATTAGTTAAATTTAGATGTGAAATTGAATCATCACTTTTAATTCATTTTAAGATTGAACTTAAAATGAATCATGTCATTTATTTTAGGTCTGATGTCGGTTAGGCTTAAGGAAATTTTATTAAAGTCTAATAAATTAAACATAAGATTTAGGCTCAATGTGGGTAGAACCTAAGATTTGATGCTACTTAGATTGAATTTAGGTAGAATCTAAGGTTTGATGTCATTTAGATTCAAATTGGGTAGAACATAAAGTTTGGAATAATTTAGGTCCAATTTTGGTAGGACATAAGATTTGATGTTACTTAGGTTCAATTTAGGTTGAACCAAAAGTATGGGATATTTTAAGTCCAATTTTGGTAGGACCTAAGGTTTGATGTTACTTAAGTTCAGTTTAGGTTGAACCTATAGTATGATGTCATTTACATTCAATTTAGGTAGAACCTAAAGTTTGAAATGGTTTAAGTTTAATTTTGGTAGAATGTAAAGTTCATTACGTTAGGTTCGCTTTAGGTTGCACCTATGGTTTAAGTGGACTTGGTTTGTCTTAGGTTCAATTTATGTTGAACCTAAGATTTAGGATGACTTAGGTTAAATGTAGGTTGAACCTAAGCTTAGATTGACTTAGGTTTAATGTATGTTGAACCTAAGGTTTAGTTTGACTTAGGTTCAATGTAAGTTGAAGCTAAGGATTAGGTTAACTTAGGTTCAATGTGAGTTGAACCTAAGATTTAGGTTGACTTAGGTTCGATGTAGGTTGAATCCTAAGGTTTAGATTGACATAGATTCAATGTGGGTTGAACCTAAGGTTTAGGTTGACTTAGGTTCACTGTAGGTTGAACCTAAGGTTTAGGTTGACTTAAGTTCACTGTAGTAATCTTAAGGTTTAGGTTGAATTAGGTTTAATGTTGGTTGAACCTAAGGTTTAGGTTGACTTTGGCTCACTATAGGTTGAACATAAGGTTTTGGTTGACTTAGGTTCACTGTAGGTTGAACCTAAGGATTAAGTTGACTTAGGTTCAATGTGGGTTGAATTTAAGGTTTATGTTGACTTAGGTTCACTGTAGATTGGACCTAAGATTTAGGTTGACTTAAGTTCATTTTGGGTTGAACCTAAGGTTTAGGTTGACTTAGGTTCAATGTGGGTTGAACCTAAGGTTTAGGTTGACTTAGGTTCAATGTGGGTGGAACCTAAGGTTTAGATTACCTTAGGTTCACTGTAGGTTAAACTTAAGATTTAGGTTGACTTAGCTTCACTGTAGGTTGAACCTAAGGTTAGGTTGACTTAGGTTCACTGTAGGTTGAACCTAAGGTTTAGGTTGACTTAAGTTCACCGTAGTAATCTTAAGGTTTAGGTTGACTTAGGTTCAATGTTGGTTGAACCTAAGGGGTTGTAAGTTCACTGTAGGTTGAACATAAGGTTTTGGTTGACTTAAGTTTACTATAGGTTGAACCTAAGGATTAAGTTGACTTAGGTTCAAAGTGGGTTGAACCCAAGGTTTAGGTTGACTTAGGTTCACTGTAGATTGGTGCTAAGATTTAGGTTGACTTAGGTTAACTGTAAGTTGGACCGAAAATTTACGTTGACTTAAGTTCATTTTGGGTTGAACCTATGGTTTAGGTTGACTTAGGTTCAATGTGGGTTGACCCTAAGGTTTATGTTGACTTAGGTTCAATGTGGGTGAAACCTAAGGTTTAGATTGACTTAGGTTCACTGTAGGTTAAACCTAAGATGTGGGTGGAACCTAAGGTTTAGATTGACTTAGGTTCACTGTAGGTTAAACCTAAGATTTAGGTTGCCTTAGGTTCACTGTAGGTTGAACCTAAGGTTTAGGTTGACTTAAGTTCACTATATGTTGAACCTAAGGTTTAGGTTGATGGACTAAGCCTAATTTAAGTAATACTTAATGAGTGCTTAATTCTAATTTAGGTTAGACTTAAGTAAGGTTTAAGGCTGTTGACCAACTTTTTGTGTAAATCAACAATTACAAGAATTTGATGATTCTACTAGAGAAGATTTAAATTCCAGCAACGATGCCAAAAACTTGACTGCGACTTTATATATATATGTTTAATTTAATAAGGATGTATAGATATAATATTCAATAATGTTAAAGTCGAATTTGTCAACGCAAGTATACGTATCACTCAAGTAATATAGGGCTCTAATGGAGTCCTATATATCGATCCCACAGGGAGAAATAGAATACTACGGACTAAGATTTAATAAAAAGTAATACTTCAACTACAACGACGTTCAAGTTGCTTATCTGTCACTAATAGGCAATTAAATTAAGTAGATAATTTGGATAATAACTAATTATAGAAAATAGAGTTTAATTGTGATATTCAATATATAAGAAAGCATCCTTCTCCTTGCCAAGAAAATATAGTGAATGGATAAAATGAATTAGTTTAATTTATATTGTGCCAAATAGGAGCATACCTATTCTTTACCCTTTGGTCCAGGCATAAAGAATATTGACTAATCCTATGCTTGGTTACTGATTCTACGGCTAGGTTGGGAGGATACTGGCTCTCACTTCAGA
>JXCR01144092.1:226266-250607 GCA_002079205.1 Phalaenopsis hybrid cultivar | reverse complement strand
GACTCCTACTTCCAGTTCTCCATTTCTCATGGGATACATAAGTTTTCAAATTTGATTTACTAATGGGTTTCATAGGGTGAACCCACTTTTCCTCTCCAGCAAGTTGGCAAAGTGCATAAATAAGTCTAGGATGTCCTAGACCTCCACTAGTCTCACTCCTTGTCATAGTCAATATATTCTTGAAAATAATTCTCCCCGTAGTTATAGTTTTATTATTCTGAAAACATAAATTCAGAATAGCTCTATCTCTAGTAACTTCACTATGGTGGTAAGTCGGTAACAGAGTAGAGGATATGAAATAGTGTCACGCCTTAGAGGTGGCAATCAACATGGAAGCATAAAAGTTTACCCGTTCTCGCTGCTTTATCTTCCACGTTCCTTTCCCATCAGTGAGAAAGTTAATCACATCATTGAGGGGTTCTTCCATCATACTAAATGATTCATAGTGGCAGCGTAAGAATCTAGGACTTCATAAAAAGTGTTAATGCGGGCGGCAGTAAATTCCACAGGAAGTCTACGCACTTGCACGATTCCATCTTCAGCATAAATCACATTGGCGTAGAACTCTTTCACCACATTTGCATCGGCTTTATTGGTGGTGTAACAAAAGTTTTCCCACCTCCGCTCGACAATAACCTGTTCAATTTCTCCTCCTGGACTCTCGAAAACTCGATCTTGAATACATTTTTTCCTTTGAGTATCGAAGTGAATCGAGTATGAGCCATCACATTGACAAGCGTGAATCGTCGAACTCAACTCTTCTCTTTTGACGTGGAGCCATTTTTAATCTAATCAAATTAAAGAAAATTTCCAAAAATTACTTCTAATATGTAAATGATGGCTTCCAATGGTGATTCAAAGGTTCAACATTAAGATCCATGAATTTCTTCCAAGATTTTCTTCACATTTCAAATTTTTGGGTTTCCTCAATGTGGAAGAAATACATAGTGAAAATCAAATATATTTAGCTTGGAGTGAAGCTCTTACCTAAAAAAGATCAAATCCGGTGTAAAAAAGCCTTGAAATTGTCTCCCAATCCAAGATCTATCAAGCCCTAATTTGAAAATGGCGTTTTTAGGAGGAAGGGGATGATGAATAGTG
This sequence comes from Phalaenopsis hybrid cultivar, assembly GCA_002079205.1. Lineage (NCBI taxonomy): Eukaryota > Viridiplantae > Streptophyta > Magnoliopsida > Asparagales > Orchidaceae > Phalaenopsis > Phalaenopsis hybrid cultivar. Next base: position 249,506 of record JXCR01144092.1, on the reverse strand, counting down.
GCGGTTGACCGGTCAAAATCACGGTTAAAGAGGTATTTTGGCAATCTCACTGACGGCGGGGTCGATGGCGCCGTCGGCGCGCTCTATTGAATTTTTAACATAGGTCTTGGGAAATTCCCGCCGTCGGCGGCGTCGAGGGCGTCGTCGGCGGGCTCCATTGATTTTGTCCAAATTCCGTATTTTTTAGATTTTGATCAATTCTAAGCCTAAACGACATCCGTTTAATCTTTATAAACATAATTTAAAATAGTTAAATGATGTACTTAACACATACAGACTTTCACAAAACAAAAAACATCACATTTATATATAAATTCAAAGAGATACAATAAACGTTACATAACACACCTAAATTAGGTATTTTCTCAACCTCAATACATTAATTCAGCGTCGCAATCCAAGTCACAACACTCAAAACACTAAAAATAAAACATCTTATGCTTAGTCTCAACTATACAGAGATCTTTAATCATAATTCTAAAGCAAAGCAAATATAAAGTTCACACACAAACATAAATGTAACATATGAGATCTACTACGCGTCAGATTCTTTGCTCGTGTCTCCTCTGAGATCTCCCATTGATTGCACATGGACGAAGAGGTTGTAGAAGGGTCAGAATGGAAATTCTTCAGTTGAATCTTCCTCAATTAATTTCATCCTCTTCATCAGTCGTATCAAGCTATCTTCTAAACGTCCCGAATGATTAAAATGTTCTTTAATCCTCCAGTCTAAATGATCGAAGAAATCGGAGATATTATAAATTGTATTCATCACATTCTGTACCTCCTTTTCTAATTTCTTGATTCGGTGCAGGATCACCAAAGACTTATCAGGGACTAAGGGTTGTACTGGCAGAGAATTCTGAGAGGATTGATTAACTATCATAGCCATGTCATTTTCATCTTCAAATGATGGGAATCTTTCAGTTGGATCCAAAGGTTTCCAAGGTAGCAGTACCTTTTCCCAGTTTTCATAAGATACTTGGGACTGGCTGCAAAGTGAGAAAATTGTTGAAGGGTGTCCAAGCCCATAAGTTGATCCGTGAACGATCAGGCCTAAAACTGACTTTACAATTATATATCCAAANCTAAATGCTAGAGGTTAAGATCAATATGTGGAATTTCAAGTTGAGTAAAAAGAAGAGTTTTGAATCTCTAATAGTGGGGTACCTTTTCTAGTTTTCCTAAGACTAGTCAATAGGAAAGTCCTATGACTAGACCTAGGCTACTAAAGAAGTTTTCTAGACCTCAACCAAAAGTGAGGTCAACAGTGGCCAATACCGTAACATTTGAAGCATTTTCTGGCAGTCTCCACTTTATACATGTTCCTCCTTTGGTTGAGCCGACTTAGGTGTTCCATTGATTGTACTCTTGATGTTTGATTCTGGGGTTGAACTTTGCTTGTAAGATGTGGTGGCCACCTTGTAATGTTGTTGTAATTGGTGAAGTCTTGAATACATATCCTACCCGTAATATGCGAGTAGGAATTTGCGTCGCATCTCCTTTTTCATCTTGGAACAGGTAGTGATTTTGTCTTTTCTTTCACGTTAGCGTAGGTGCTTACAATTTTCCCGCCAAAACAGTACACTCTTCTTTAACTTGATGGCTACTAGCTTTACCATTGTGTTCGGTAGAATATCCTGGTATTCAAACATCTGTTCCATTGCTTTGAACCCCTTGATGAATTCTTCCGGATCCCTGTAACTGTCAAAATCTGGTAAATCCACCTTTAATTCTAGATCCTGGCGTATCATCTAATATTTCATGCCAAATCTTTGGTGTTGTGGTTCTTCATCCTTTCAATCTGATGAATCACCGCTGTGGCTACTGGTGACTATTTTGGACTGTTTTCTGTCGAAGGCGACAAGTTTCTCTTGTAGTTTGACGATTTTATGATTTAAATTTTTTATAGAAAGTTCATGGACATCTCTTTGCGGATTTCTCATAAGCGGCACTGTTTCCTTTGATCTTGATCAGGTTTCCAACAATTGTATCCTCGGTGGCACGACTAGGGTTTATGTTTGGGAGGTGGAAGAATGTGTAATGGGTTGATTTAGGGCAGGGAAAGAAAAGTTTTGGTAGCTGATTTGAAAAGTCAGCAAGGGAGGATTGTTTTGGCAGCCTTAGGATAAGACTCTGATTAGACTAGCTCTGATATCAAATTATACCAGATTTAACCAAATAGCTGTTGAAAAACAATATTTTTACTGAATTCAAATATGAAATTACAATGTCACAATAAGAAATCTAAAATTGTAACAAACAACAATACAAACTCAAACTAGGGTTAGATCGAGGAGCGGCGGCGGTGCTGGGTAAACAACAAACAACAAGGTGGTTGTTTCCTAGGTTGTTCTCAAAGGGGAGCGACAACATAGGTGGAGGGGGAAGGTGGTTTTGGCAGCCTTAACAGAAGCAAGGAATCACTGTTCTTGGTGGTTGCAGCAATAAAGGAAGATAGAGAGGGATACGAGAAGGTTTTAGAAGGGTAGGGGGAGGATACAAGCCTTGATGGAAGAAAAGAGACGACGAAAAAGTGACCTAAAGCACCTAGGATAACTAGGAGTGGCCCCCTCCTATTGGGCAGCACTCCCATGGAGCCAAGAGGACTGACTGACTCTCATTATGTTTGGATCGAACCAGTCCAGAGCTCCAGGAACGATCCTGCGCCCAGTTGACGTCTACATCGATGGTTAACTCAAACCTCTTTTAATGTAAACATCATGAATATTTTGTATCTGTTTAGAGAATATGTGGATTACATTGAACCTTTTACCTATTCCGGGACTAAAATAGCCTTTTAAATTTAGCCGGGAGACCAGTTTGGTCCTTTTCTCTTGGAAATATTATTTATTTGATTCATTTAGTCTGACTTCAATTGTCTAATGGGTCAAGTGAAATTGCTCATCTCATATGTCAATAACAGCTTTCCTTGTTTTAAATAAGATCATTTTCCTTATGATTCTGTTCACTAACTCTGAACCTTTTTTTTTATTTATTACAACATAATGGTACTTGATTTTCCATCTATACAAGGTTATCTCGTTTGTACAATCNAGGAAAGTCCTATAGCTAGACCTAGGCTATTAAAGAAATTTCTAGACCTCAACCAAAAGTGAGGTCAACATGACAGCTTCAGGTTAGAACTTTATGTTTTATGTTCTTCTTTTAATTATTATTAAGCCAATTAATTAATAGGTATGTGTTTGGGTTTTATAGTGATTCACCTTAAGTAAACTGGCTACTGTTCTCTACCCTAAAATTCTTGTGACTACCAAATCAAAAGAAAAGGAGCAGTAAAGGAAAATGTTGTAAGGAAACTACTGTAAAGTAAATAAATAAAATTACAGAGCATAAAATGTAAATGCGCACCTGGGCCTCTGCTACCGCTACATGATTTTTATCATAATGCATAATATGATTTACAAGAATTTAAATAAATTACAGGAAAGTAAACAGGAATGTCTGGTTTGGAAAAAGTCAGAAAGATGAGTCAAGGTAAACACAAACAAGTAAGAGAACTCCCATAGTCACATATGGAAGATCAGAGCAAAGTGTAAACATTGGTAATGGTGGCGGCTCAGAACTTGACTATGTGATTCCCGACCTTAAGTAAGAGCTACCAACCTGATAATCTACGGAGGGCAGTCATAACCTCGATCCAAGTGATTAAATGTAGACCTTTATAAGTTTTCATTTTAAATTTAATTTTCATGCATGTAAAATTTACTTTATCATGCAAAAAAAAATTCATTTTTGTAAATGTTTTACAAAGTAGTGTAGTCCACTAGTTAATTACTTCAATCGAGCTAGGACTACAGGCAACCTAAAAATATCAGGGGCAATCATCTTCTCAAGTGTCATCAAATAGTTTCATCGATCCTTTCCCTCTCCTTTTATTAAAGGCATCAAGGTAGGAGATACTATTATAAAATCCCATGTTGTATCCCTCGTTTAACACACATTAGCATTATTCTCATCACCCTAGCTGATATATCAAATATATATGCATTTTTAAACCCATATTTTATACTCATTTTTTGTGATATTGCACTTTAACGGAAGGTATTTTTCATGTTTTCTTGTAGGTTGTTAATTTTTAGGACATGGAGCAAAAAGAAAGCAAAAATCATGAGTCAAAATAGAGAATATGAAAATTTGTTCAGCGCCAACGGCGCCATTTAATAGAGATTAGTGGATTAAATAGAAGAGCACTGGCACCGACGACGCCAGAATGGGCGCTGACGACGATAGTGTCAGTGAAGACCCTGTTTCTAAAAAATTTGACGAATTTGGATGCTTTTTAAAGAATTTTGGATGCGGTTATTGGAGAACCGACTCTAGGCTTTATTTGGGGACAAGATTGATAAAAAATGTGACTCTTCATAAGTTCTCATCGCCTAAAATTCAACCTCCTATGCACCACACACTCTTCTATTTCATTCCACAACCATTTAGAGTCCATTATTCTTATAATTTAGAGTTTTTGTGGTGAGATTAAGTGTGAATTCTTCTCTAAGAGTTGTTGGGAAGGAGAAAAGTGAGTGATTTCTTCTTCCTACATATCTTAGGAGAGGCTACAAGGGATTTGCTTTGAGAAAGAGTTTCAGATAAGTGTTGTTTGTTTAATAGTGTTGTATGGACATTATTTTATATATGAAATTTATGTTTTGTTGTATCTTTCTCATTAAGTCTGAGTAGTTTCCTTTATCTTTCTCCCTACTCTGAGATATGGTGAAGTGAAGAGATAATAAGGATGTGCCAATGTTAAAATATAAAATAAATTGTGATGGTTTTTAACTCCGAACTTAATTTACTTTTCAATCTGGTTAATAGAATTGTTAAAATTTGTTGTGAAATATATGATTCAGGTAAAGGAGTATGAGTTCTATAACAAAGTGAGGATCAATTTTGATTCAATGAAGGAAAATTTTGTTCATGGAATTAAGTGCAAATAAATATTTAAATATACATTGTTGAGTGTAGAATTGGAGATTTTAGGGTGACTGACTAAAAATCCTCAATTCAGTCTTAGTGTTTAAGAACTAAAATGAGAGTTAGCTTTCAGGGGAAGGGAAATGGGAGCTCTGGAGTGGGAGTCAGTATCCTCCTAGCCTGGCCATAGATTTAGGGATTATACCTGAGATTAGCCAATGATGTTCTATAAACTGTATCAGGGTAGAAAATTAAAACTGCTCCTATTTGGCACAATGCATATTCTAACCTTTTATCTCATCTCATTTTACCAAAATCTCATTGTACTGGGAAAGATACTTTTTCACATAAGAAATCTTCATCACATAAACATAGTTTAATAGTTTAATAGTTTAGTAATTATTGTTTAAACTTTGTATTTCAATTTTTCTAGTAGTTAAATAATTTAGTTCTATAATATCTCAACATTCAAAATTAGCGACATTACTTTCGTTTTAGTTTTTGTGAATTTCCTAGTTAATTTAACATTTCAAATTTAAACCTTCCCCATCGATATTTAGGGCTTAAATAGAAAGTCATTTATTACTTGATGACGATACGTATACTTACATAGAATCCCAACAATAATTGCTTAAATTTCTTAATTAAATATAGAGAATAAAGTTTTTTGGTGTCGTTGCATAACGAAGTCAACTTTATAATTTTTGCACAACTATATTTCCTCGAGATTAAGTTTTTGGCGTGGTTACATAGCGGAGTCAACTTTATAATTTTTACACAACTATATTTCCTCTGGATCACTAGCCACCCAGACCTCAGACTTACACAAACCAGATGATCCAAATGTATCAGAAACAAAAATCCTCAGTTGCTCATAAGGATTTAAATACCTTAGGAAAGACTGAAATCTTTGAGCATTTGTTCAATTAACATAGGATAAGTAGTGTAGGACATTTCTTTTGATTTAAGTGAATTATCAGGTCCCAAAGCATAACTTGTTGGGTCCCTAAAATTTTTAATGGATGATTTTCTTGCTCAAAGAATAATAAGTTTAGTTGTCCTTCAAAATATCCAAAATATTATAAAAGTGTTTGGATCATAACCCTAAACAACTTTTGAGACTCTTTGAACCGCTTTGAGTTCATTTGAACTTATTATATTGTTCAATTAATCATCTGAAGTTAATTTTAGATTCAACAGATTAATCTAGCCTGTGCTCAATGATCCTTAATATTTTAATTATCCCATGAGTGGGGTACTCAGACATACACTTGATGTTTCATTTAAGAGTTATGTGGGTGACTGCCTTTAAAAGCAAGCTTAAATCATTAAGGATCTTCAACTTACAATTAAAGTCGGCCTGGTAGTGTTTTAAAGATAGTCATGATTAATTATATCTCTATTTTCCAATCCTTATTAGAAAAAGTTAAATCAAGCCTAGCTCACTACTGAGCCCTTAAGTTAAATTTTTAAGGTAAATTTGCAATAATCAAAATGTTGAATTAGATGTACTTAATTCTTATTAAAAGATCATGTTTATCATCTAGTCACCTATTAAGGTGCTTTAAATATGTATGTTGTCATCTTCCTAACTCAAGCCCACTACCTTAGCATCATCCAATTAGGTTACCTTCCAAGTCACAATAACTTAGAAAAATTACAATTTTGTCCTTGTTATAGAAAGGTGACCAGTTGGTTTCTATCTCTTAACCCTTATATTTCAATCATCCAAAAGGTTTCAACACGATCAATATTACCAATTTATCATTTGAATTAACATAAAGTTTAATTAGGGCATCAATATTCTATAATTACCATTTTGCCCCTACGGCTTTCCACTTTATAAATCAATAAATTCAACTCAAATGACTTTGAAATTTTCATGGTACCCCACTCATGGGTCAATTAAAATATTCAAAGTAAAATTATGATTTTTTTATTTTTATTTAATTTGGATAATTATTTTTACTTAAAGATAGAGATTTTTAATGTTAATTCATTTAATTAATTNATAGGGATATTACAGAAGACAACATTGTGTAAAATGTATGATTCTGTGAGGATGTAGACCGAACGAGGTCACCCTATACAAGCAATAAATTCTCAAAATTGAGAAAAATTATTTGGCAACTTTAATTTTATTATTGTAAAATTTTGTTACTGATTCATGCAGTCATTTCTTACAATATATTATGTATATATCTCAAAAGATCAAAAATACGATACAGTCATTTCTTACAATATATCATGTATATATCTCAAAAGATGAAAAATACATCATATACTGATTCATACAGTCATTTCTTACAATATATCATGTATTTATCTCAAAAGATGAAAAATAAATCATGCTGTTCGCATAACTGATACATCCATGAGTACATAATATAAAGTACAAAATAAACTGCCTTCATATCACCGCTGTACATTTGCATTATCTGTACATTTATCAGTAGAAGCTTTCATATCACAGGCTGTACATTTGCATTATCTGTACATTTATCAGTAGAAGATCTTTTGCTCACATGAGTTTCTAAACAAGCTGACCTTCTAGGCTGTTATTTTGAGATAGCCTAGTGGTGCAATGAGTTTATAACTCATATGGTTGCTACTGTTCAAGTTCTGAATCCAACTGAAATCCATATGGAGTTTTATCGTCAATCATTCTCCTAAAAGTTATCGACACTCGATGGTGCCGAACTCCCGGAATACAATGTTTTGCTATATCAGCTCCATTCCCATTCAGAATCAAAACAAATCCTCTTGGTGAAGAAATTTCAACAGATTCTCAAAATTCTCCTGGACCGATGATATCTATATTTGTACCAAATAGGATACTGCTCTCTGATACGAAAGAAACTATACAAAACGGACGATCAAAGTTATGATGATCAATATGGGGAGGAATACAATCCCCTTCTTTATGGATGTTGATTATACAATNTTATTTATTGATTTTAATTATTAATTAAATTGAAAATATGATTTAATTTAAAATTTTATTTTTTTAATTTTTCTTTAGTTTCTGTAAGTTCAAAGAACTCAAAGAAGAAAAATTTTCAATTTTTTTACTTTCATTTTATTTTTTATAATTATTTTAATGAAAAATTTAAAAAATATATTTTTAGCATTTAAAAATACATAACTACATTAGAAAAATTAGGAAAAATATTTTAAAAGGTTTCAAGTGATCAAAGAACAATTTGAAACATTTTGGTACATTTAAATATTTTTGTGAATTTTATTTATTTTTAAATTAAAAATTAGCTCAAAAGCCCCCTGGTCATAAGGATCACTCCAAACCATTTTTCATAATTTTCTTAATCATATTTTATTTATTATAATTATTTTAGTACAAAGATCGCATTTATCTTGAAAAATAGGTTTGATATGAAATACATTTCAAATTTTTAGAGAGACTTAAATTTATCATTATCTTTATATGAATCAATTTTTATGATTTTTTTAAACTATATTTTATTTATTTATTTTTCATGGGTTTTAATGACTTAATTACCTAACATAATACTCATAATTATGTAAACTCATTTTATATTTTTCCTAGAGTCCTTTGACCACAAGGAACCTATAAAATAAATCTCATATTGTTCTTATTTATATTTTAATTTATACAATTATTTTAATTAAAAATAGGCAATTAGCCTTAAAAATTGGGGGTTTTATAGTTAGGGGTGTTCTCTGATTTTAGAAAGATCAAAAAACACTCGTAATCACATGAGAAAAAAACCCACCAAATTTTAAGTCATGGTGATTAATATTTAATTAATTATAATAAATATATGCTATGGTGTATTTAAAAAATATTAAAAATAAAATACATGATAAATAATTTTTATTTTTCATTCATAATTTTTTTCTCTATTCATTGAGCAACTAGGTATTTTTAATTTATTTTTATAAATTTTCTACACTAAGTTATGAATTTTTGAAGTTTTGATATTAATTAAATCAAAAATACCCTATTTATCTACTTATCCACGTGGCACTGACTCAATCCTTGACACCTCCGAAGGCCCATGTGGTGCTCTCCCATTTGACACAGCCTTCCGTGTTAGCGCTGACTCGGTACGCGCTTTATGTTCCGAGCTCTCGTTCGACGCCATCTGGTCCATTAATTCAATACAAGCGCGAATGGACGACATCCGTTCATTGTCCCCATCTGTTCTAAGTCGAGAACCATATGTACTAAAATGCTCTGATCTCACTCAATTCTCAACCAAATCACTTCCAATTTGTTTTTACATGTGCACTAACCAAGACGAACATATCTATACGGTCGATCATGCATGGAATTAAAGTTTTCTTTATAAAAGTCCAAGTCAAGCTCAATGTGGAAGAAAATGATGTATAGTTTAGCCCAAAAGGTGAGGCCTCTATAGGTGTGTTTTGAAGCTTTGTTTTGAGTCCATGAACGTCCTCTAAGCAATAGTTCGAGTAGAGGGTGAGTCTGTGCAAGAGTTCGATCGGAGGGTGGTGTGGCCTTGGTTAAAGGATGGTGCAGAGGGCTCAAAAGATGGGGCTTTCAATAGAGAACTTCTCCTTGTTCTGGTGAAGCTCAAAAGGAAGTCAATTTGAAGTTTGGTGGAGGTTTATGGACTTACAAAAACTCCCCTGGATTTTGAGCTCAAAAATCCAACAAGACAGTAGCTATGGGCGGCTGAGGATAGTGGGATCAATCTTCGGAAGGTTTGAAGAAGCTCTAGAAGGATTATGATAGATTCTTCCTAAGGAAATAGATGATCTTTTATCTTGGCTGGGAGGGGTACTCAATTTATAGAGGGAGCCATGGCTGCCATCAGAGGCAAATCGAGATGGCAGAGAAGACTCTTATGTGGAGGGATAAACGACGCAATTGGCCAATGTCGTTGATTCATCTCAGAGAGTCTCAATTTTGGGTTTGATCCATTTGGGACCTCTTGAGCATGGTGTTTCCATTGACTAGGCTGGCCATCCAAGGTTGAGCTTGTGACTAGTTGGGTCAGGGGTGTTTAATTGTGAAGGTTTGGGGGCTTGGGAAGGCTGGCGGGAAGGATTCCCTTGGTTTAGCCAATTTTGAGAAGAAATCCCATAATTCAAGGGATTCTTGGTCCATGACATTATTAGGGTGTGCTAGGTGGATTTAGGCTAGTTCTTAGGGTCCAAATGGTAGCTGTGGTGACCAAGGTTGGGCTATACCAAGTGCTTTGAAGCAAATTTAGGGTTTAGGTTCAAGAACATGGCTTAGGCTTGGACTTAGGTTTGGGCTTGGCTAGAGTTTGGATTTATGTCAATTAAAGGTTCAATTTCATGTGGAACATTATCATGACGCTTTTGGAAGTCAATTGGATGTAAATTTAGAGGCGATAGAGTTTAATTGTGAAGGAATTTAGATTTTTGAGCCAAATTATGTATTTTGATTTGAATTGGTTTTGGGTTAGGTTTGACTTTGGATCTAGGCCAATTAAGGGTTCAAATTTTTCTAGGAGAGTGTTATGAATAGTTTAGGATTCAAAATTAGGGAAATTGGAATGGTTATGGGGTTCAATTTAATGAAATTTTGATGGTATGGTCAAATTAGGGTTTTTGGCCCAAAAATTGAAATTAGGGAATGGAGGTTGGTTTTATTGGGCTCCAAATTGGTGTAGATTAGGGTTGGATATGTTGATGTTCAATTTGGGTTTGAAATTGGGTGAAATTGAAATCGATATGGGGAAAATTGAAATGAATTTGGGAAGTTTGGGCTTTTAGGGGCAAAATTGGTCAACATGGTCAAAGTGGGCCCATTGGGTGGTTAGGATTGATTTTGGTGACATTTAGAATGAATTTGAAAATTTTAGAGATTTTTAGGGCCTGATGAGGTATTTTGGGAATTTAGAGAATTTTGGGGTGTTTTGAGCAATTTGAGTGGTTTGAAATGGTATGGGATGATTTTTTAAGAGAATTTAAAAGTTTGGTAAATTTTAGGAAAATTACGGTTTCAGGGGCATTTTGGTATCTATGGAAGAGTTTGGGGCTAAAAGGCCAAAATTGGAGGTTTTTAATAAAATTACGATTTAATGAGGAGGCTAATCACAAAGTTACGATTATGGTGTCATGAGACCAAGGTAATCCCTATTTTAGATCCTCCATGTGTTGGTCCTAGCCATCTTAATCAAAGGCTAAGAGTTTGAGGGACCACCCACATGGGTTTCCAAAAGAGTAGGGAATCAGACTAAGCATGCTTGGTTTAGGATTTTAAGTTGTGAGTGAAAGTGAGGGATTCAAGTGTGTGTGTGCAAGACAGATCAAGACCACACCACCTGGGCTAACCCTAAAGCCAGGTAGGCTTATGGGGACTCCTCCTGAGCTCCCCCATGCTCATCCCATCCTACTAAGTGCTAGAAATTAGAACCAAACATGTGAAACTCCAAGAAATATAAAAGAAGTGTTTAGCATTTATAATAGAGTAGGGCTCCATCACTAGCCCTCTAGAATAGTCAACCGGAAGTTCTATGGCTAGATCCTAGGCTTCTAAGGAAGAAAGACAAGACCTCAACAAAAGTGAGGTCAACAAATGGACCCCAAATAGATGTGTTGTGCAGAAGGGCACACGACATGTATTGGCACCGACTGAAGATCAACAAAATCAACACAACTGCTTTAGCAAACATGCTCAGAGCAGAACGAAGAAAGAGTGAAGAAGTTTTCCGCTGTGGAGTATGAGGTGAATCTTCGACCGAAATCGAAGATTTTGGTACTCTTTTCTGGGATTAGCAAGTGTATTTTTAAATCATCAACTCAAAAGTGGAGTTTAAATTGTGTAGTGATTTTGTGTTCATTAAAAGTGGATTTTAAAGAGAGAATAGGATGCCTTAGTCCATTTAATATTAAAGTTTATTCTTCTAACTAAATGGGATTTTTGCACTAAAATATTTATAATAAATATAATATAATTCATAAAATTATGGAAAGTAGTTTGGATTGTCCCTTGGGATTAGAAGAATCTAAGAAAAATAAAATTGTTGTTAAAATAAAAATTTCATTTTTGAGCTATTTTTCAATTTAAAAATAATTAAAAACAATTAAAAATCAGGAAATAAAAAAATGCACCAAAATATCACATATTGTTTCCTCATCACTTGGGCCACTTCAAATATTTTTTCTAATTTTCTTAATATAGTTATATATTTTTGATTACTTAAAATGTATTTTTCTTTAATTTTGCATTAAAATAATTACATTAAAAAAAATAAAAAACACAAAAACACAAAATTTGTTCCTCTGAGTTCAGAGAACTCAGAGGAACTAAAGAAAAATATAAAAAGTAATTATTAAGATTAAATTATATTTCTATTTAATTGACCAATAAAATCAGTAAATTTTTATAATAATTAAAATAAAAATTAATTAATTATGAAAATTGTTCCCAGAAGTCCTCTGATATAGGTGAAACTCCAATAATTTTCTTAAGGATAGAGGAATTGTTTTGGTTAACTAAATGAATTAATATTAAAAATACCTAATTTTGAGGTAAAATAATTATTAAAAAAATAAATAAAAATCATAAAAATACAAGTACTGATATTTTGAGTGGGTTATCAAGAAGGTTTTAAATTCATTTGAGTTAAATTTAAGGAATTATGAAGTGGAAAGCCCTAAGGGCAAAATAAAACTTATGGAATTTGAAGCTTCAATTAAAATGTAGGTTAAAGCAAATGGTAAATGGGTAATCTTGATCATGATGAACTCTTTTAGATGTTTGAAGCATAAGGGTTTAAGAGGTAGAAACTAACTCATCACTTCTCCTACAACAAGGGTAAAATTGTAATTTTCCTAAATTATTGTGACTTGGATGTTGATCTAGTTGGATGATCCCAAGGCAGTGGGCTTGAGCTAAGAAGATGATAATTTACTCATTTGAAGCCCCTAATTGATGATTAGATGATAAGCACTTAATCAAATCTAATAAGCACGGTCTTTCAATAAGAATTAAATCGATTTAATCCAAAATTTTTGTTTACTACAAGTTTATCCATAAAAAAGAACTTAAGGGCTTGGTAGTGAATTAGGACTGGTCTGAATTTCCTTAATGAGATTTAGAGAAAGAAAACATAATCAATCATGAGTACCTTTAAAACACCACAAACCTAGCTTTAATTATGAGCACAAAGGCCTTAATAATTCAACTTGCCCTTAAGAGTATCCACTCATATAATTCCTAAATAGAACATCAAGTGAATATCTAATTACCCCACTCATTAGATAATTAAATCATCAACATTCATTGAGCATAGGATAAATTAGTCACTGTTAAATCTGAATTTAGCTTTGAATGATTAATTTAACAACATAATTAGTTCAAATGAACTCAAAATGATTTAGAAGACTTTAAAGGTTGTTTAGTGTTATGCCCCGGACACTTTTACAATCGTTTATATATTTTGAAGGAAAACTGAACTTATTTTGCTTTGTTCAAGAAAATTATCCTTAAAACTTTTAGGGACATACCAAGTTGTGATTTGGGACCCATTAATTTGCACAAATCAATAAAAATGTCCTACACTACTTATCCTACATTTATGAACCAATACTCGAGGATTTAGGTCTTCTCTAAGGTATTTAAATCCTTGTGAACAAATGGGGATATTTCTTTTTCCATATATTGATCATTGCACTTGTGTAAGTCTAATGTTTAGATGGCTAGGTGATACACCAAAATAATATGTTGATTTAATTATACATTTTATTCTTATTTTTTTTTGTGATATTGCAATTTAAAGAAGTGTATTTGCATGTTTTTATTATAAGTATATCAATTTTAGTTATTTGGAGCAAACGTAGAAAAAGGATGAAATTCGGTACCAAAACAACAAATTTTGGGATTCTGGCGCCTGAAGCACTAATTGACAGAAAGTTGGCGTCTAAAGTGCTAAAATTGGTACCTGAAGTGCCATTTGATAGAGAGCAGTGCGGTCTTAAGCAAGTTGGCGCCTGAAGCACCAAAACTAGCACCTAAAGTGCCAGAGATGAATTTTTGCAAATTAAGGCAGTTCATAATGAATTTTGCGCAAATTTTGAAAGGTACACTTGTTCTAAACACCCCATAGAGTGATTCAATGCATAAAGACACTTTGGAAGGTTCTTTTATGAAGGGATATGTCTCTTGAATCAAAAGACGTGTCTTTTAAATTCAAAAGGGTTGACTTTTGGATAAAATTTGAATTCTTTTTGGAGGGAATTTTGAATTCTTTTTAGAGGGAGAAAGCCTCTAATAAAATAGAGGAAAGTCTAGGGATTGAAGAGAGTTTTGAAGGGGGTGGCAAGAAGAGTTTGAAGAGAGAGAGTGGTGTGAGTAGAGAGAGAGAGAAAATCAAGGGCTTGAAGATTTTCTTCAAGGTTGTAGAAGGAGAGGAAAGGTGAGAGATTTATTAGTCATTGCACTTATAGAAGAGAATTAAGAGTACTTGTAAAGAGGAAAAGTGTTTGAAGAGAACTTCTAGGGATTTGCTTGGGAAGAATTGTGAGATAAGTTGTGTTCTTTTATTTCTTTGTTTTGTAAACTTGTTTTTATAAATGAAATCCGTATTTTTTCATATACTTCTTATGAATTTTGAGTGGTCTTCTTTATCCTTCTCCCTACTTTGAGATATGGTTTTGTGAAGAATTGATTTTGTTATATGGTTTTAAATGTCTATAATTTGTGATGATTTGAACTCTGATCTTCATTTATTTTTTGATCTGGCCAATTAAAATGTTAAAACGTGTTGAGAAACATATGTTCCAAAAGGGCTATGATTTCGATGATATGGGGATAATCACAGTTGATTCTATGGGAGAGGATGTCATCCACGGGTGGAGTGCAAATAAATAGGGAAATATACTTTGTTAGATGCAGAATTAGAGATTTTAATGTGACAAATTAAAATCCTCAAATTGATCCAGTTGATTGAATAGAGGAAAGTCTAGGGCTTGAAGAGAGTTTTGAAGGGGGTGGCAAGAAGAGTTTGAAGAGAGAGAGTGGTGTGAGATAGAGAGAGAGAGAAAGTCAAGGGCTTGAAGATTTTCTTCAACGGTTGTAGAAGGAGAGGAAAGGTGAGAGATTTATTAGTCATTACACTTATAAGATAGAATTGAGAGTACTTGTAAAGAGGAAAAGTGTTTGAAGAGAACTTATAGGGATTTGCTTGGGAAGGATTGTGAGATAAGTTGTGTTCTTTTATTTCATTGTTTTGTAAACTTATTTTATAAATGAAATCCGTGTTTTTTCATATACTTCCTATGAATTTTAAGTGGTCTTCTTTATCCTTCTCCCTACTTTGAGATATGGTTTTGTGAAGAATTGATTTTGTTTTATATGGTTTTAAATGTCTATAATTTGTGATGATTTGAACTCTGATCTTCATTTATTTT
This sequence comes from Phalaenopsis hybrid cultivar, assembly GCA_002079205.1. Taxonomy (NCBI): domain Eukaryota; kingdom Viridiplantae; phylum Streptophyta; class Magnoliopsida; order Asparagales; family Orchidaceae; genus Phalaenopsis; species Phalaenopsis hybrid cultivar. Next base: position 234,182 of record JXCR01144092.1, on the reverse strand, counting down.
TTGATCTGGCCAATTGAAAAGTTAAAATGTGTTGAGAGACATATGTTCCAAAAGGGCTATGATTTCTATGATATGGGGATAATCATATTTGATTCTATGGGAGAGGATGTCATCTATGGGTGGAGTGCAAATAAATAGGGAAATATACTTTGTTGGATGCAGAATTAAAGATTTTAAGGTGACAGATTAAAATCCTCAAATTGATCCAGTTGATTGAAAATTAGTTCAAGATTGTTATCCCTCAGGTGAGGGAGTAGTGGGAGATCTGAAGTGGTAGCTGGTATCCTCCTAGCCTAACCACGAAATTAGAAACCAAACTATAGATTAGTCAAAGTTCTTTATGCACTCACAAGAGGGTAAAGAATATGATTGCTCACATTTGGCACAAAATAATTTTATATATTTTCAAATGATTTTAATTTCTTCACAATACATACACTTATTGTAAATGGGAATGATGCTTTCATAAATTTAAACTTTTCACCATAAAAAAATTATTTAACTTTTGTAAATTTAACTTTTGAAAGTTTAGCGATTAGTTTAATTAACTTAGTCTTTTAACTACATTTTATTTAACATTCACTCATTTACTTTATATTCAAATTTCATACTTCACTTTTATAGTTTAAAATTATAGTTTACATTATAATCTTAAGAATTTACTTATAAGCATTTTCACCTCCCTGTGGGATCGATATCTAGGAATCCATTAGAGCTCTTTATTACTTGAGTGATACGTATACTTGCATTATTTTTAGAGGGATTTGGTAATTTAAAGATTTTTAAAAGACAAAACTATTTTCACTAAAGTTATTTTTGTTAAGATTAAATTGTATATTTACTTTTATATCTACCATGTATATTTTGTAATATTAAAAAATAATTACAAGATTAACACATTAAATATACCCCGCATCACTAGGGCGATGACTATAATGCTAATGTGTGCTAAGTGAGGGATATGAAGTGTGATTTAGAATAATATCTCCTACCTTAATGATTGATCCCGAAATTGCTTATATGCAACAGTATAACAATAATTCTGATTATATTTTTCACTTATATTTTCTTATTTCACAATAAAACCAATAACTTGATCTTGAAGAAAAATAAGAATTTAACTTTTAATTTATAAATATTCGGATACTACGCAAGTATACGTATCATTATCAAGTAATATAGGACTTTTTTATTAAGACCCGAATATCGAACCCACAAGGAAGATATGTAATATGCACTTTTTGAAAAATTTTCTAATTTTAAAGAGACAATTATTTAAACTAAAGTCATTTTCACAGTAAAGAAAGTTTAAATATTTTTGGTAATTTTAATATTTTGACAGAAACAGAACAAACTTAAAATGATAACTTTGGTTTTGTAGAAGAAAAGCACTAAATATGAAAATATCTTTCTCCTTATCATGAATCAGTAATAAGTATAGGAATTCTATTATAAAAGTAGCATATTGTGTTGTGCCAAATCAGAGCAATAATATTCTTTACCTTTACTAGAGATGTTATATAGAACATTGGCTAATTTAAAGTTTAAATAGTTCTGAAGACCGAAGGCATGGAAGATACTAGCTCTCACTCTAGAGTTCCCTCGATTCCCTCCACCTGGGGGCTAATATCTCGTATCAGAATCTAAGACAATAAACCAAGTTGGGGGCTTTAACCTGTCACTTTAAAGTCCTCTAACTATACACCTTTCAATGAATATTTTCCTATTTATTTGCACTCAATCATATGAACTACATTATCATTCATACAACCTCATCTGATTCTTTCTAATTGTTTACTGAGACAATACCAGTCTGGTTCTTACATATTTTCATAACAAATTTTAACAGCTTGATTGGCCAAATCAAGAAGGAAATGAGGTACATGGATTTAAATTATCACAACTTTTTCCAACATTAAAGATCAATACTCTCCACAATTTTCATCCAACACTTAATTACTCATCATTTTAAGAAGAAAGATAAAGAAAACTACACAGAATCCATAGAGAAAACAAAACCACACTTTAGTCAAAAAGTAGAAATCATTGTCAAACCAACAACAAGTCTCAATTAAAATTAAAAGTTGTCTAAAATAAAAGATAAAAACTTATCTCAATTCCTCCACCAAACTCTTGAAGTCCCTTTTAATCTCTTGTCTTTTACAACGCTCTCAATATAAAACTAAAATAAAAAGGATAAATAAGTGTTGCCTAAAAATCTCTCCAACTAACTCCCAGATTTTAGAACTTTCAAAACTTTCTCAGTACTTTCAGGACCCCTTTCAAAGTCTCAATCTTTCTTCTTTTATAATTCTCCAAAAGTTTTCATGGTATCTCTTCAAAATGTGTCTTGATTCGATGTAATTCCCCAAGAGATGCAGCCTTTCGCAATAATTTTCGTCCATGGTGGTTGTAACCACCTATTAAGCCAATAGGTGCTTGAAAAACCTCTTCAAAATTCACAAAAACTGAATTTACTAATCCAATAACTGCCACTGGTGCTTAAGCGGGGGGCCTCTGGTGCTTAGGCGCGACCTTCTCTGTTTAACCGGCGCTTAAGCGCCTGATTTGCCACTTAGGCGCCAAAACACGTTTGCACATTTTTCACATATTTGCTCCAAATTTGATCATTTTTCACTCCTGAAGATTTTTACCCTTTTTACCTGTACCTGAAAGAAAAACACAAAAATACCTTCCATTAAAGTGCAATATCTCAAAAATATGTATAAAAATATGTCTAAAAACACTATATATTTTAGGCGCATCAAGGATCTTCAAAGAGGAGAGAGTATATGATTAAAGTTCCTATTTGTTGATTGTTGATAAGATTGTTTCCCCCGATACTCTTAGGTTGTCAGTAGTCCTAGCTTGATTAAAGTAAGTAACCTGTGGACTTACTAGTTTGCAAAAAGATTTCAAAAAACAATCCTTTTCACAACATAACTACCTTTTTTGCTAAAGTAAATTCTACATTCATCAAAACTAAATTAAAAATGAAAACTTATGAAGGTCCACGGTTCATCACTTGGATCGAGGTTATGAACTGCCCTCCATAGTTTTTGGGTTGGAACCTCTTACTCAAGATTGGGAATCATATAGTCCAGCTCTGTGCCCTCGCCTTTACTAATGTCTTATAATAGTCCTGGTCTTTCATATGTGACTACGAGTTTTCTTTTACTTACTTGTGTTTTCTTATGACTTGTTTTTTTGACTTTTCATATTGATTGTTCTTGTTTTATTTTCCCATAATTTATTTAAATTCCTTGCAAATTATATTATGTTTTACGATACTAACCATGCAGCGGCAGTAGAGACCTAGGAATGCATTTACATTATATGTACTGCTATTCTTTTATTTATCATACAACAATTTGTACATGCATTTATTTGTTTTATATGCAACACTAAACCAAAAATGAAACTAACAAAAACCTATTTTTAAAAATTGAATCTACACTTTCAAAATAAGGAACGAACATATTATTTTTCTTTTAGGTTTATGAGAAATTCTCAGATGAGGTAACCTACGGTTGCTAACTGGAGTTCTCCGCTTTAAATGAGCTTGATAACTTGTTTAAACTAAGTAAACTCAAGAGAAAATAGTGGTAACGGGATGATGGAACCATGGGAACTTAATCAGTGTCGCTTAAAATAAATTAAAATCCTCCCAAAAATTTTTAAACAACAACAACAACAACAAACCTGATATATATACTACAGAACCCTAAAACCCAACACCTAGAGATGTTACTTCATTGAAGAGCTTGGAGCAAACTCTATGGGCAGCATGACAAGGACATACATAAGAACATCTTCGAGAGAGCAAACGAAATCGTCATCACCAAACCTTTCCTTAAAATTATATAAGAAGTCATAGGATTTCATGGTAGCTTGACTAGTACGACATAAATCTTCAACTTATCTTTATGCCTTTGCATAGACATGTTGAGCATTTAAGGCCTAACTCGCTTTAGGCTCTCAGGTTATCGTTCGTTATGACATAAACTCTCCTATCTTTCGGGCTATTTATATGACAACGTTATGCAAGTGTAAGCTCTAAATAATAAAATTAGCAGAATGAAACAACTAATAATATTTTCTTAAAATCAAAACCAAACCATAGGATGGCTTGAGAAGTCACCGAGGTTCTCCTCAGGATTCGTGACATCCCCTAGTTTTCTTCCTTCATATTCTGAGAATAATTGTTCCTATTTTGAGCCATTCCTCATTTCAAATTTTCTACGTCCGACCTTGAAATCCTAAACTTTGAGACTCCTGAAGAAAAATACCTCTGATCTAAATTGAAAGTTTTCTTGAATGACTTCGGTCATTTAAGCTGTAATTAACTATAAGAATTTGCCCTTATATGGATCTTTAGGAACCCAAGTAATATAAGCATTATCTAACCTTTTCTATTAGGTAGAGAATCTTGTCAGTCATCATAAAGGTTTTGCAGATCAAACATATGTCATATATTCATTAGTTTATTTAATTGAGCCCCACAATCTAGCAATGTGTTTGTTCTTCGGGTTAGGTGCATGGCTCGTGGTATTGCACTTGTTTATTTAAACTACTAACTGAATGAGATCTTGTTAGTCTCATTTTTCAAAATTAAACTATTATTTTTCAAAATAAAATACTCTTTTAAAAAATTAGATACATATTTTAAATTAAAGCAACGAACAACTTCCCATGTTGGCGGTCGACAGTCTCTGTGAAGCCACCCTCCTTCATTTAAAACCTCTCTTCAGAACGGTTCGTATGTGTGTCTAAGGACCTCACTTTATATCTCGTGGGAGCTTCACTTCAATCGCAAGGAGCTTGTTGTGTTGATCACCCTAAGAGGAAGACTCCACCCTTAACTTCATAACATGAATACCTTTTCTTTCGGTATCCTCACCAACATGGCTTACTTGGAAAGGCGAGCCTCTCCATAACGACTAATGACAAAGACAAAGGGATCTCAACTAAGATAATAGAACAAGTAAGCTATGCTTTTTCTTCATTTCTTCCACATCTACATAAGTTATAACATGGAATTCTAAAAGAATTAAGTTATTGTGCATTTAACAATTATGAATAACATCAACTTTTTGAAGAAGAAGATTCTCTTATATTTATCACAATTATCATTATCAAGAAGCAAGAGAATTACACAACATAAAGATGTACATCAAAATGTGTCAGCATGAATCTCAAAGAAGTCCAACAACTAGTAGAGAAGATGGCACGACGAGTTAGGACCCACTAGGAGCAATTCAAGAGCCTACATTTATTCGCTTAGCTTCTACTAGTAGAGATAAATCTACCTTATGATGGACAAAAGTCAACAATCGTCCAAAAGGATCACCAGGATGGACCTCGCACGGACAATCTGACAGAAATTGTCACCCAAGTCAGGGGAATGACAAAAGTCGCCTGAATCTTAGGCAGGCGGTCGACACCTCTCGATCAACCCATAGGTCATGGCCTTCCGAATCATAAGCCGATCAGGTGCAATTTCAGGCTTTCGACCCTTCGACTATGTATATTCAAAAATACCCCCTTTTGTACTTACTTTACTAAAGGTACAAATATGACCTTACGGTCCCTATTTATATAAATAGGGGATCATTTCATGAATAAAATGTTATACATCTTTATCATCCATTAATGTGTTCTCTTTGGTTTATTTATCTTTTTCACGCTTTATTTGTTAGGTGTGTCTCTCGGACAGATTTGGATTCAATAATATCATTTGATCATCATGTTGATTGGAATGAAATGGATTAAACATTTATATTTTATTTTGTGTCCATATTGTAATATAGATATTCAGGATGACTCAACATTACCTTCCCACACCCAAGTCTAAGGTTCTGTTTAGGGAAGCTACAACTTATCTAGCTTATGCTAATACGCAATTTATCCTGATATTTTGCTGATCAGCAACTGATCCTGATAAGATGGCTGGTTGTTTAGTTTATACGTTTGGAGAACAACTGATTTGTAGTTGTTTCAGAATAAATGATCATTTTGCTCCTGATTTGAATAAGTTATCTAGTAATCACAAACATATAGGTTATAAAATAAACAAGAGATCTCTAGAAGAACCCATATGGTCCTTACTCACAGAATTTACATAGAGCTCTTTAACTGCCTTAACTTCTGGTTATTTATCTAGTACTCGAAGACAATCGTCAATTGATGTGTCCTATGAGGCCCAGGCCTAACTGTGCAAGAGTATCAAAGGGAAAAGAAGAACCACATTTACGATAGGAAACCACAATAAGAAAAGGAACACAAGGAAATGCTTGCACTGGTTTATCATATTGAAAATCTCTAAACCTCTCCCAAACAAATAACAATTCATTCTCTTTGGTGAGTTCAAAACAAACCATCCCTCTCTCATTTGGCGATGCACTGCACCTATAGTGTTTAGGGGAATTTTTGCATAATGTATGACGCTGAAATTGATAACAAGAAGACGATCACATCTTCTTTTATCTCATTTATGAACTCTATGTATGCCTTCAATAGTTTGCTTTTTGTTTTCGGTCAATTGCAATAAAAAGTTGATAATGTGTGTCACAGCTTAACCATATAAACAACCATAAAGCCTTATTTGTGTTTTAATTTATTGAGAAGGTTGCCTATTTATAAGTGTCAAATATATTAGGATCATAATAAAAATTTCTGCTCTTGAACGAAGAAATATGCTCAATTCTAAAACAAAATAATATCATGCTAAAAAGAAATTGGGAGCAAAGAAAAAGATGGCCATAATCTCAAGCTACATTCATCTCATTCCTTTCCTCCTCACTCGCATCATCATCCTCGCTCGCCTCCTCCTTCTCCTCCTACCCAGCTTCATCACCTCCAACTCAGCTCTTCCTCGCCGCCCCCAACCTCTGCTGCTCATCTCTGATCTTCTTCACAAGCATCGCTTCCTCACAAAGGTGCATACGCGTCTCAGACCACTTCTCCCCTGGTCATGACAAGTCCCTCACAACCGAATCCTAGAACATACCCACATAATCGTGATGGAGGTAGGGCTCCCTCTCTCTCATCGAAACCTCAGGAAAAAATCTCTACCCCGTGGGTACCAAGCTCTACTGAAGACGAACAACATACCATCCAACTTTGTACTCTGCCAGACACCCGACGATGCCCTCCATGGCTGCTCTCTCCATCACGAGCAGAGTAGCAGGGTTGTTTGACTGTAAACAATTGCAAGAGAGGCAGCAGGAGAGGTCGGGCCGCGGGGTCGAGCCTCCAGCCGTTTAATAGGAAACAAATTGTTATGGTTTTCCTTCTGAAAACGCCATCAGCAGTTATAAGCTGCCCCAAACGGGGCCTAGACGGTATCATGAGGTTTAGGTCACCAAAAAATTGGAAGAGAAATAAAGCTTTAGCGAATATGGTCAGCATAATCCAATCCTAAAATATATTTTAAATGTAAAAAGTATCTTTTTGTTTTCCTTTAATTTATATGTAAGTTTTCAATTATAAATGTACAAAATACCTTTTCTAATTCCAATCTTTTCCAATTCCTCTGCCGTGATGTATAGAAATTTATATAAAGCAGCTTTTAAAACTACATCATTTTTCTGATGTGGGGAAGAGTTGAAATGCGACCGGAGAGCGATGGTTTTGGGCAAAAACCGAAGAGGATCGGGGAGGCAAAATGTGACAGGCGAGGGTTCAATCGCGATGGTTTTGGAACGGAAGAGGTGCTGGGTGGAAGGAGGGGAATGCGCTGGGAGGGTTAGAGCGATGGTTTTAGGGGAAATTGAAGAAGACGGGAGAGCGAGTTCTTTTTGGCGGAAGGGGAAAAGAGGGAGGAAAATATATTCATGCGCATTTTTTTTTGTTTTGGCAGCTTTTTGAAAAAATTTCATAAAATAAATGATGCTAAAATCTTCTTTATATATATA
>JXCR01144092.1:178413-214483 GCA_002079205.1 Phalaenopsis hybrid cultivar | reverse complement strand
CATGTGCCAATATATATATATATATATATATGAGACCAATACTAAAAATTTAAATTTAACATAGAACAATAAAGTAAAATTATAAATCCAACATAGAAAGAAAAATAAAGGTGAACATCAACGAGGATGGAAGATTAAGTGTAAAACTTTGAACCTAGAATGCCCTATCATATTCACTGAAAAACTAAGATTTGAATGGAGCCATGAATTAAATATCAGACCACAAAAATAAATTTAAAATTCACCAACTTAAACAATGGAGAAACAACAAGTACATCAAATGTGAACCATATGTTAGTCATTTCAGAAATAAAGCTCACGATCACACAACCCTGAGAATAGTTTATTCTCAAAGTTTAGGTTAGATTACTTGGTACTTCCAATTAGCACTACATAGTTGGTTAATAGTTTAAGGATACTAATGAATGTATATGATGGGAATCCATTGGTATCTTTTCCGGGGTCCTTATACCAAAAAAATTAGGTTAGTCAACCTATTTGGCCTCCTTATAAAGACTTGTCTATTTTAGGGTTAGGTTTTCACTTTTATCTAAAAATCCTCTTAACCTATCTTGTGCCTTAGTCTAGAGTTCAACTTAAATCAATTAAAATCAAATCAATGCTTTTTCAAATAAAGCCAATTAATTCAAATCAATCAACTCAAATAAGTCAACCTCAAACCAAACCCTTTCTAGCTCAAGTCAAATCTCAAGTCAAACTTTAAGTAAAACCTAATCAATCAAACCCTCAAACCATAAATCAAATCTTTTCAAATCATATTACTCAGCTCAAATCAATCAAATAAAACTAAACCAAACTCTTAAATTAAAGCTTATCCTATTTCAATAATCTTAAAATTCCAATATCTAGGGTACACATTCTTCCCAAAGTTGGCAGACACTTTTCCCATGCCTCTTTATGGCACATTATCATTGGATATTAAGTCTTCCCTTCTAAATTTCTTTAAAATCGTTTTTAAAACATTGATTTTATCCATTTGAAGTCCTAAAACATCAATATTAAAGACACTAATGTTGTATTTTTGCATAATATATGTCGATACTTTAATCATGAGTATTTTTGAATGTCACAACTCTTAGGATGTAGTTAACTATCTAGGTTTGATCTTGTAAGGCTATTAGACCACAGAATAAAATAAAAATTATCTTGCAAGAGGAAAAATGTTTGCTTATGCAGACCAATAATTTTTAAAGAATTTTCTCATCTTGATAATCAGATCCATTTTAGGATAAAATTTTCACCTCTTGGGGTAGTATATTATTTTACAAATGATGTATCATATTATTTAGATAGAAATCTTCTAAAATCTATGGTGAACACATCAATATCATTATAAATAACCGACACCATTTTTTTTAATTAAATCAGCTCTTTGATCAATTTACGATGATGCCAACATTTTTTGTATCATGTCATAATCTTGATAATGCACATTGTATCGATTAGGTTCACTAGCTTGTGTGCTTTCATGGGAAAGGGATTCTTAAAATAGTCTTTATTTTGAATGTCCTCTATAACTTTGGCAAACAAAACCCTTAATGGTGTGATTTTGGTAGGAAGAAGGGGGTGCTAGAGCAACTCTCGAGTCTTTTATGGTTTCCTTTCTACCAATCTCTCCTCTGTTCTTTTTTTATCTCGACTTGTGTGCTTTCATGGGTGTTATAGTGCTACCTCTTCCCAAAATGACTCTTTTGATCTTGAAGATCATCTTGAAACTGGCTCTAATATCTTTTCCTACACTTTGGACGTCATAATAGTCTGGGAAAGAATTATACACTTCTGCAGAGATGTGCTTGTTTGTGAGCTTCGAGATCATTACAAATGTCTTTAGCTTCTGTAAGCTAAGCGCGTAACGAAATGTCCCTTCACGTATGTCTTGTCTCAATGCTACATGAGCAACATTGAGCTTTAGGCTTTGGACATCCAGATTTTCTCATTGAGAATGAGTGATGAAAATCCTCAAGCTTTCATTGGGCGTCTAATGTATTTTCGAGGGTGGTTGCAAGCTTTTAGATGCCTTTGTCCACTGGCGAACAAAGCCAGAAACATTTACTTGAATCACAGAAGGAGGTAATGACTCCTATAGTTAGGTCGTTGAACCAGCTCAAGGCTAATTCATTCAATGTAATGAAAAATAAAAGACATTTCAATGATTTGTTTATTCTAAGTAAAAAAGAAACTAACTTGAAGGAAGTCAGATGGTCAGTTGAGTTATATTTCCCATTATATTATTCCATAGATGGAATCTTACACCTCTTGATGCACAACTTCTAAAATCTTGATGCACAACTTCTAAAATCTCTCTCATGTAGGGGCTTTCTACCGGTCTCTCTTTTCTTCTTTTTCTCCTTCTTATTTGTAGTAGTTATGAGGAAGCTTTCATCTCCTTCTTTCTTTTTCAATCAAGTCTGAAATAGGTCCTTCTTCTAAATGATTGAAATCGTTCATGTAATGTCTTTCTTGTTTGAAATTTAGGTCAAGAGCTCGTCACACTCTAGCACTTAGTAAGTCCTCAAGATGCGGCTATCATGCTAGTTAACCCTATCTTGGGACCTTTTGTTTTGGTAATTCTTGTTGCAACGTAGCTTCTATCTATGGCGCGATTTCTATCCTTAGCAGATCTTAGTTGCGAGTCATAGATCTCAATGATTCGTTATTCATTTTGGTCCAAGAATAAATTCGAGAAGCTTCTCTCATGTGATGCACTTATTTCCCATACTTCTCTCAACTCATTTATTTGTTAAGTCACAGAGTCCCTAGTACAATCCATCGTTCTCTCATTACGTTCTCCAGATGAGAAGGGTTATTATTTATAGAGTTTGTGGATGAACTTCAGATTCCCCCATCTTTTAGGATGTTGAATCCTTTTGAGACATAGGGTCCTGTATCATTTGTAAGTGCATACAACTTGGTAAAACACATTGTATCGTAGAGAGAATGATATGGAGAAACAAAGATGGATGAGAATTTTTTAAGGACACCTTAATAAATATATTATATTTTAAGTTTTGGTGAGTCGAAAAGAGGCAGCTTCTGGAAGGTTCACTAAATTTTAGGATTTTAAAAGGGAAAGATGAAAGTGGAGATGAAAGTGTCAACTGGGAGCGAAAAGAGAGACAAATAAAAATTCTTGGTCTATCATTTTCCATTTCCTTTTACCAATAAAAAAAGTGAAGCAGTATATCTTGTGTTGTATGTTGCCTTTCTCTAGTTTCTCGATAAAACAATGTGATGTAGATGTTAGGTATTGTCGGTACGGTAGCCATCCCCGGTACCTAGAAAATAGATCGCGTTCCAAGTGTTGAGCAATGTCTTTAATAAGAGTTTAACGAATGTCCTTATTAATAATGATGGCATCTCGTTAGTCTTGATGGCTTTTTCTGATAGCTACCCTTGCTCAGGTGGGCTAAGCTATTCTTTTAAGGGAGATTAGAATGATTGGATCGGGAGGAGAGCTTGATTCAGGCACTTCGACAGGTCGGCTTGATTCTTCCATCTAATGAGCTCTATTCAGTGTAAAAAATAAAATTAGCAAAAATTCTCATATACTCATATCTGTGTCTACAACACACACACAAAAACATATTTTAATTTGACTGAGACACCGAAGAGTTATTTCACTAACTATCAAACATACATGCTAGATATGTAACTAAATACGTATTTGCTAATTTCATATGTAAATCCCCAAAAATTTTATCATACTTGGCGTTGCCAAAAATTTGTTGTTTGATTAATCATATTTGGCTTGTAAAATAGCTAGCTTGTGTTCAACAACAATTTATAAAACTACTTAACTTTTAAATAAAGTTCATGTGCCTGTAGGTCCCCTATTTAGTTTGATTAATTAACTAGACGAAAACAAACAAAATTTCTCTCTTTTATTGGAGACGCCGATCCAAGTTTGATTAATGCTTTCATACCATGTCAGACCACCACAGCATGTGACAAGTTCCTTCTGAACTTCATGTACCGAGTTGGGTAATATTTAAACCTGCTGAAATAACCTGCACATGGTAGCACATGTGCCAATCATCTGCATGCAGTCCATCGGTTTCCTAAACAAGCTGTCTCTTTTAAACAGCAAGCAGTGATTTGTTTGCTAATGCATATTATTAATTTCATAATCAACATCTAATCATAAGGTAAGATTTGATGAATCCCAAAAAAATTTATAAAATAAATAGTTCTGCATCTATTTGCTCTTAAATGATCTTGATCTTCCTGCATGAGATCACGAAGCGGGTGGTGGCATAAAAAGAAATTAACTGTCCGTTGTCTCGTCCTACAGGCCACCAGAAAAAACTACCGAGTACCAACGGCCCTGGCCCCCATACTTTATTGTTGATTCCTTCCCCAAAATAATAATGTTATTACTGATTTTTAAATACAATGTAAAATTTAAGCTGAAGAAAATATTAAGAAATGAGAGCTTTAAATACATAGCACCTACAAATCTTTTATTTACATGTCAGACTTATAATATGAAATTTACAGAGTGCATCTGAAGCTCCATTAAACCATCATAAGTGACTATTTTTTTTTTTTTTTTTTTTTTGACTTTTTTAGCTCTATCTCTGCTGCTCATCATCGCACTAGCTCGTCGTCCTGGTTGTTCACCCTTCAGCAATGTCGCTACCGGGCATGCTTACCATCCACCCGGCTAGCCATCACATTGGATGAGTATAACCTAAAAATAGAATCTCAGCAAGCCGCAAGGATCACCAATATCAGAAATGGGTCAACAACCATGGACCATACGGGGTCAGTAACTTAGGTCGGTAATATGAAGGACAGCGTAGCTAGCCACCCCGGCCGTCGATCTCAGCTGCCGTCCACCTCTTCAAAAAACAAAATAAAATAAAAATTGAAAAAAAAAATTTACATGCTGATACACCAAAATAATGTGTTGTTTTAAATATACATTTAATATTTATTTTTTGTGATATTACACTTTAAAGATGAGTACTTTCTTGTTTTTGTTGAAGGTATGCCAATTTTAGGCATTTGGAGCAAATGTAACAAAAACAATGAGCTTTGGAGCCCAAATAGCAAATTTTGTGATTATGGCGTCTGAAGCACCAAAACTGGTGCCTGAAATGTTCTTTGAATGCATCTAAACACTTTGAAATGTTCTTTTATGAAGGGATATGTCTCTTAGATCAATAGACATATCTTTTGGAATTCAAAAGGTTTGACTTTTCGATAGAATTTTGGAGGGAATTTTGAACTCTTTTTTGGAGGGAGGCAACCTCTAATAAAAGAGAGGGAAGTCTAGGGCATGAGTGTGGCATGAAAGGGGGTACGAAAGAGAGGCAATTGAGGCATGTGAGAGAGAGAGAAAGTCAAGGGCTTGAAGATTTTCTTCAAAGATTGTAAGATGAGAGGGAATGTGAGAGATTTCTTATTCATTGTACTTCTAAGAGAGAATTGAGAGTGCTTGTAAAGAGGAAAAGGGCTTGAAGAGAACTTCTAGGGATTTGCTTGCGAAGAAATGTGAGATAAGTTGTGTCTTTGATTTCTTTGTTTTGTAAACTTATTTTTATATATGAAATCCGTGTTTTGTTGTTTCCCGATGCGCCCCTAGTTTGTGTTATTTTTCTGAGTGTTTTATGTCAATTCAATTCCCTCCGAGACGGTGCAAAAAACTTGACCCGACCCGTAATTATGCAGTGATTTAGCTTTCAAAAGACGACAAAAAACTTGACCTAATTTATATTTAGCAACTAATATACGAAATCAAAATATTATAAAATATTGCAAATTGTTCACACACTATGAGTTCTACGCAAGTGCAAGTATCGTTTCAAGTAACATAGGACTTTCTGATTATGCCCCAAATATCGATCCCATGAGAAAGCGAGGAAAGATGTCCTTAGTCAAATTTCAGTCTACTACTATTAGGCCTTAGTTTGAAATGTCGATTAAAATGGTGTTTTATCTAGCAACTACTCGTAAATGCAAATGTTAAATGTAAGGACAGTAACTATTCATAAATGTAAATATTAATTCTAAAGATAACACTTTTTGGATGAGTTGGTTTGTAGAATTTTAAGATGTTAAAAACTACTATTCTTACGTAGCGAATTGAATAATGTAAAGGAATGAGATACATTAAATGTTATATGTGTCAAATAGGAGCACTTTTAATTCTCTACCCTGATTCAGTGTTATAGAAAATCATTAACTAATCTTAACCTAAATCCATGGCTAGGCTAGGAGGATACTGGCTCCCACTCCAGAGCTCCCACTTCCCTTTCCATGAAGGCTAACTCTCGCTTTAGTTTTTAAACACTAAGATCGAATTGGGGATTCTTAGTCTGTCACCCTAGAAATCTTCAATTCTACACCCAATAAAGTATATTTTTCTATTTATTTGCGCTTAATCTCATGAAAAAAATACTCTTTCATGGACTTAAATGTGATTCTCACTTTGTTGTATAACTCATACTCCATTTCTCGGATCATATGTTTCACAACATCTTTTAATAATTCAATTGGCCAGATCGAAAAGTAAATTAAGAGCGCAGTCGAAAACCATCACAATTTATAATTAAAACTTCTTCTAGAATGCATCCTAATATCATAAACATGAATCCTATTAATTATAAATGAAAAGTAAAAAGAAAAATATGGCATAATCTTCTCATGCCTTTACGTCCAAAAAAGAAGAAAGAGTAAGAGAAACACATCACAAAACACGAAGAAAACACAACAAAAAACTTCATTAATATAAAAAAAAATTCACTAGATAAGTGTTTAAAAAATCATAAGATAATGAAGAACACAATACTTAGTTTTTTCCCATTGAAAGAAAAATGAAAATCTCTCGGACAAAGTCTCCCGCTGATCCATGCAATGCTACAACATTCCCTTACAGATTCTCTGAAAATCCCTTCACCAATCTCTCCAAAAAGATAGAAATCTACATTTCTACTGCTCTTCTAAGATCTCTAAACATTCTCTATATTTTTCCACTCACACAAAGCACACACACCACTTTTTCTGACATAAAAGCACTCTATTATAGTGTTGGGACGAATTTCCCAAGAGATGCCTCAAGCAACCTTCCAAAAAGCATCCAAGTACATTGAATCTTCTAGAAATTCGCCTAGAATCGCATCCAAACCATCTCGGGCATTGTCAGTACCATTTTGGCCGTTTTCAACACCGTTTTGGCTTCACTTTCTGCACTCTGGCGCTGTCGGCGCTGGTTCTGGAGCCGTCGGCGCCCACCCTGCGCAGCTCCACTATTTTGCTTCGTTTGGATCCATTTTAGCTCTGTTTTGCCCCGTTTCAGTTGCGTTACGTTCCTAACAAATAAACCTAAAAAATAAGCATAGAAAACCTTCCCTTAAAGTGTAATTTCATTCAAAAATGTGTGAGAAGTGTAAAAGAGATTAAGCATAGAAAGACATTGAAATGTGCCAGGACAAAATTTTTTTTTGCTCGTTTTTGCTCCAAATTGCACTATTTTTTGCTTCTTTTTATCCAAAACACTATTTTTTGTACCTGAAAACAAAAATAAACAAAATAACGTCCTTTAAAGTGCAATATCATTGAAAATCACAAAATATATGCATTAAAAGCATATGAAAAATTGTATATTTTGTAGGCGTATCAAAATCTCCCAAACTTAAATTTTATTTATCCTCAAGTAAGACTTTTACTACATAAAAATATAACTTATGGTACATAGTTTAACTTCTGAATTTCTATAATTTGGTCTACTAAATATAATAGCAGAGCTTAAGAAAATTTTTTTTTAACAACTTAAGTCAAAACTAAAAGTATAAGAACATCTAGTAGTGAAGTCTAAGATTTCTGATTCTTTATTCATTTCAAGAAGAATTGTAATTTGTCATATTAATGTCACTTAGATTATCCAAATAAAAAAGAAATTCATGAGAACTTTATTAGTGAGGATACTAATACTCAAATACAAGTTTAAAAAATGTAATAAAGCCTTCTTCCTCAAGGTGATTCAAGTGAAGCCAATTTTTTATTCGGCGTCTCCCCAAGCTTCTCCTCACATACTTTTATTTTCTTTTTATTTTATTTTTCCTTTTTTTCTTTTAGGATCATCTTTATTCCTTTCTCTTTTTTTTTCTTTTTCATGTGTGGATTACCATATCTGGATAGCCTTTAATAATTTTGAACTTCACTATTCTCTTCTTAAAGTTAAAAACTTTTCACATTCTTTCACTTTATAAATTCATATTAGCTATGAAGATTTTTCATAATGCCTCATTCTTTTCTTCTTACATGAAACTCTAAGATTATTAATACTTCAAAAATATAATTTCCTTTACTTTAAATAGAAAAATCATAGTTTTATTCTTTCGTACCAAATAACTTAACTCTAGAATCAACTTTTATTATTGAAAACTTTTAATTAAGTCTACTATATATTTTGAAACACAAATATAGCTAACAAAAGTTAGCCTCTAATACCTAAGGTCATGTTAATTTAAAATTTTAAAATATAGCTAATGGAGGACAAATAAAATTTAGTTTCATTCTCTTAAAGAAAATTTTCTTCCTGGCAAACTTAAATTTGTAAATATTTTGCAATCAATTTCGTAAAATTTAGTTGGAAGAAAAAGTGAAAGTTGAATCTACTGACTACAACAATATCCTATCAAATTCATATGCATTCATAATCATGATAGAATGACTGCAAGAGAAAGTAAATCTAGCCTAAAACATGCTTGCAATAATATTAAACTAAAAGGAAGTATACTCAATTTAAAATTTCATTTTTCTTCCTACCCCTAAACTTGATTTTTTAAAATGTATAACATTTAGTACAAAATATATAAGTAGGAAGAAAAACAGTTCAAAAATTCTATCTACCACAAATGTCTATCAGAAACATCTACAATTATTTATCAGAATAAAAAAAATGTAGTAGAATGTAAATCAAAAATAGACATGGTAGAATGAAATTAACTAAACAAAAGTCTGACTAGCATAACAGGTATCAGCATAGTAATATAAAAATGTTCTTCAAGTCCTATATATTATTTTAACACAAACAAAAAAACACATGATAAATGAGGTCAACTCTTCCTTTAACTTATTGCATTTCACTAACTTACTTCCAATTTCTAACGGAATCATTACACAGATTTATTGGGTACTTATAAATGATTTTATAGATTTTAATCCCAAAGATAAGATTATTTCTGATACATTGGGTCACAAACATCAACCTCAGTTGTTACCATATCCCATTAATTAAACACCTCTAATAGTTATAAGGATAGTGTAAAATCATCCACATGTTACACATCAAATAGGTTAGCTACTCCTATCAAATGAAAACAAAGTTAGTGAAAGGAAGTAACAATATTGAGATGGAATTTTCAATGATAAATTTATAATGTCTCTGCTAAAACTCAAGTTTGGGTAAGACCCGATGTTAACGCTATTTTTTGTTGGAGGGTTACCCGTAAGAAGCTGTCGGTCACCGGAATCGAAATCCCGTCACCCGCTTCGGAATGACATTTTAGTTTACATATATATTTAGTTTTATAAAAATATGAAATCAAACTGACCCCATATTTTTCATAGTTTAAATGAAAGAGCGTTGTACCTCAAATCCTATATTTATCCCGAAGGATAAACACAAGACTTGAGGATGATGCTCGATCAAATAAACTAAAGAATATAGGACATCTGTTTGGTCTGATAAACCATTGTATTTACCAAAAAGTTCCCTTATTTAATATAAAGAATTAAAGGGTTTATATTAAGCTTGGTTCAGACATGCTTCCTATAAGGGCAAGCCCCTATAGTTAATTAAATCTTAAATGATCAAAGTCACCTAAGAAGATTCTCGATAAAAATCAAGAAATATTATCTTCAAGGATTTCAAAAGGATAAGACTTTTCAATGAGATCAGACGAAGAGTTGTGAAAGGGGATTGATTTAAATTTGGAGTCCAAAGGAGGAAGAACTAGGGGATGTCATGGATCCAGAGGAGAACCTTGGTGACTTCCAAAGCTATCCTAATGTTTCATCCTACCAATTTTATTAGTTAGCGCTTACATTCGTGTGAAACAATCACACAAATGGCCTGGAAGATGTGAGGGTTTAGGTCGTGACAAACGACAACCTCAGAATCCTAAGACAAGTTAGGGCTTATATTGTATAGCAAGGTTATACAAAAGCCTAAAGATAAGGTGAGGATTTACGTTGCATAAGCAATCAACCTCAAAGTCTCATGGCTTTGTTGTTTAAATTTAAGGAATAAAGATTGGTTTAGCTGGGGAAGATAGGTTTTGCTGTTGAAGATGACTGTACTACCCATTATGCTAGTTTCAAGCTCCTTGTTGCGACGAGTTTGAGTTTTCTAGTGTGTCAAGTTATGATGTCAAATCAGGTGGCCCTATGGTTGAAGTTCCTTAAATTTTATGGGGGCATGTTGAAGTTGATTAGAGTGACACCGGTTAGGATCCTACGGTTCCCTCATTCCGGCACCACTATTTTCTATTGGATTCACTTAGTCCAAATGAACTTACTAAACTCAACTTAATGAGTTCCATAATTTCATTTAGACTGCGGGAAGCCTCGTTAGCAATCATAGGTTACCTCCTTCGAGGGATTCCCGATCATCCGATAGAGATGTCTTAATTTTGTTAAAATTGTAGTTTTGTGTGATGTTTGTGATTAAATTTTGAGTTGTTTTATATTTTGAATGTTGTGGGGGTGAATTTTATCTTGGTTGATTTTAGTTTTGGTTTTGGTTTTGGTTTTGTGGCTATCCTAATAGTTTTAGTTTTCAATGAAAATTTGTATAAGCAAAAAATTATAACATAAAAGTACAAGAAAGACAACGCTGAAAACTGTAAAAGCATACCTAACGAGTCTTCCCGTTCCACCACCTGAAACTTAAAATGCATGTCAGGGCAATTTATAGAGAGGAAAAAAGTATGGTTTTGGTAGTTTTCCTAACCTTATATCATATCTTGATGGGTCCTTAGGAGTTTAATTAAGGATGATTTTGTCAAGCAAAATATATTAAGTTTAATTGATCTCCAAGGTATCCAATAGATCTTGAGAAAGAAACAGGTCCGTGCTACTCTCCGTCGCCTAGTGGAAAATCCTGAGTTCTTTTAAACTTGTTATGTTTCTTGATAATTCATTCTGTAAATACCCTTAATGCTCAGTGAACACTAATGTCTCAATTATCCCTAAAAATAGGCTAATTATCACATGTGATTCAATTGAAGAATTATGTGGGTGAAGACTCTTAAAGAGGCAAGTTAGTATTGTTGGAACACTTAGCCAAATTTTAACCCTAATTGGGCTTGTAGTGTTTGAAAGATGTTTTAATTTTCAATGATATTTACTTTTCTAATCCTCATTTAAATGAAACTTGATTTAGCCTAAGTCACTACTGAGCCCTTAAGACCTAGGTGAGTGTCTTAATTAGCTTTGAAAAGATCAAGCCTTAAGTGATCATGATTCATGATTTGAATTTTATTTGAACATAAAAATAGGGGTATTAAATTGATTAATTATTGACTTCAAAAGTCATACCCTTAAGTCCTAGATTCATTTGATTTTAATAAACTTCCAAATTTTAATAATATAGAAATTTATTAACTTATCTTTTCAATTAAGAAAGTGAGATTGGTTTCTACCAATTAACCTCTTGTGTTTCAAACATCAAATAAATTGATTAAGATCAGAGGTTACCTGTTTCTCTCCTTAAATTAAGCCTAAATGTTAATTAAGGCTAATTTTCTAAAATTACACATTTGCCCCTAAGGCTCCATCACTTCATAATTTGTCAAATTTAATTCAAATGACTTTGAAATTTTTATCCTGCCTCATTCATGGGTCCATTAAGACATAAGAGTAGAAAATGTGATTTTTTAAAATTTAATTTAATTTATATAATTATTTTCATGCAAAAATATGATTTTTCTAAGAAAATTCCTAACTTGACCAACGCAAATCCTAATCCTATGAAATTTTTACTCGAGGTAACTTTAGGCCAGAGAAGCCTTTAAACAAAATTTCATGATTTGTTGAATTTTATTTAAATTATTATAATTATTTTAAATTCTCAAGTATTTATTAAATATAAAATATTTTAAATGGCGAAAATAAAGTTTTACATTTTTGAAAAATCTCCTTAAGGTCAGAGAGCTTAGGGGAGAATATTTAATATTTTTTTAAAATTTTTTTTAATTTATTGGAATTATTTTAATGGAAACCCATTTTTAGCCTTTAAAAATCATTTTGAAGCTTTAAAATTCAATATCTTTATGTAAGAAAACTAGGAAAAATAATCTAATTATTTATAAGTGATTAGAAAGAAATTTAGAACATATCCATGAGTTTTATTATTTTTGTGATTTTTAGAAATTAGGAAGCAATTTAGAACATTTCCATGAGTTTTATTATTTTTGTGATTTTTATGAATTTTAAATTATTAAATATTAAAAATAAGCTAAAAATCAAGTTTTTATTTTAAATATCATTTTATTTTTAGAAAATACTCCTGATCACAGAGAACTCAAAAAAAAAAAGTTTTTATTAATTTCTGAGTTATATTTTGATTTTTAAAAATCATTTAAATGCCAAAAATGATGTTTATCTTTAAAAATCAATTTAAGATATCAATTGTACTCAAAATATTTTGAAATTTTTATGGTGTGTCCTTTAGATCATAAATAATAGTGGAGATAAAAAATAAAATCATTTAAATGTTCTTATCTTTCAAAATTAATTATCTTAATTATTTAGTATTCATAAAAATTAAGTACATTTTAAATGACTTGACTCATGAAATTATTTTCAAAAGCTTCTTTGAAGTGATTTAGTATTTGGAAAATTTAAGGATGTTTTAAATGACCTGACCCATGAAATTATTTTCAAAGGTTTCTCTGGTCATGGTAGACCTTGCAAAATTTTCTTGGAATTTTCTAATTAACATGCTAATTTCCATGATTATTTTAAGGAAATAATTTGCAAAAACTTAAAAAATATGGATCTCTGTGTATTAACCTCCTCTAACTTTAGGAAAATCAAAGTATGTTCCCCTTGATAGAGGCTATAACATGCCAACAATTCAAGCTATAGTGATAAGTCTAAATGCATGGAGAATCAAAACATTTAAATCAGTGCTTAATTAATTAAAAATAAAACATGCATCACATAGACTTAAAATTATATCCCACATTATTTTCCTCTGTTCACTGAGCAAGAGGGTATTTTTATTTTATTTTTGTGATTTTTTAATACAAAGTTATGAATTTTTTTTAGGTTAGGAGTGTTTAAATAAATAGGAAAAATCTCTATTTATCTAATTAAACAACCCGTGCTGACTAGATCCTAGGCGGCTCCGAAGGCACGCGTGGCGCGCTCTGGTTGGACACCGCCATCTATGTAGCTGCTGACTCGGCCCACAATTAATGTTTCGAAGCACTATCTGGCTTGATCTCCACCGTCCATTCGATACAAGCTTGATCAAACGACTCCCCGTCATCGCCCCCGATAGAATGATCCTGTGACCATCCACACTAAAACCCTAAGATCTCAATTTAAACTCAACCAAATCACTTTGAGTTTGATCCTATGGACTCGTCTAAGTGAGATGAACACATCCATACGATAATCATGCAGTTAAATTAAGCCTAATCAAATGAAGAATCAAAATAGGCTTGGGAGGGAGAGAAGTTTAATACCTTTGCTCTGATAAGTGAAGCTTCAATCAGAGGGTCTTGGCACGTTCCTTAGGGTCCAAAGAGGCTAGGGATTAAGCCTCTTGTTGTGTTGTAAGGCCTAGGTATGAATTCGACCAAGACCGAATTTAGGTGTTGGTCTAGAGTTATTGTAGAGGCTCTGTGGAAGGGGGATTTTATGGGGCTTTAGATTCTTTCACTATAATGAAGGTGTGGGTCAAGTTAATTTTAGTTTGGTGGAGTGTGGAGGTGTAATGGGCTCTGTCCTGATTTCTGGCAAAGTTTTGAGCTCAAAATTGAACTCCTAAGACTAAGCCAGATTTGGAGTTCAAGTGATCAAAGTTTAGGTTTGGGCTAGGTTAGCCATGTCAAATGACCCAAATAAATGTTTAATATAGTGTGGATGATCATAATGAACAACTTTAGTGAAGGATGGAAGTGGTTTTGAGCTCAATTGAAGGATCAATTTGAGAGAATTTTGAATTTTAATCAATTTGGTTATGTTGGGCTAGGCTTGGGTCTAGCTTGGGCTAGCCTTGGCCTAATTCCAAATTGATTGTTGAAAATGGTCCATAGGGACCCCATGAAAAGTTTTCAACATGAATTGGATGCCAATTTGGAGGTTAAGGCAATCAATTGGGTGAAATTTGTGTTAGCCAATTTGGGGCTAAATTTGGGAATTTTGGACTTAAGCCAAAATCAAATGGATTTGAGGCTTCACCAAGGCCAATTGATAGTTGATTTTATTGTGTAGGAATGTTATAAAGATTTTTTAACATTAATTGGGGCCAATTGACTAGGCTATGGGTTGAATTTGGTGGGATTATGTTATGTGACCAAAATTGGGGGTTTAACCTATACTAAAAATGGGCTCAAATTATGGGCCAATTAAGCTTAGATTTGGTCTAGTTTGGCCATTTCAAAAGTGAGTTTGAGTTTATGATTGAAAATGGCGTAAATTGAGATCAAATTGATGGACATTTGAGTTGAATTTTGGGAAATTTGGGCCTTTAAAGGGAAATTTTGGAGTTTTGATCAAAGATGGTCAAATTGGCCAAATTGGGTCATGTGATAGTTGAGGAAAATGAAACTGGGAATATTTGGGAGGTTTTGGGAATCTTTGAGATTTTTTAAAATTTTGGGCCCAAGAGGGGTATTTTGGTAATTTGGCCAATTTTGGGATTTTGGGTAATTTGGGTGTTTTGGAGGTGTTTGAAATGATTTTTGAACAAGTTTGGGTATTTTGGCTAGATTTGGAGATTTTGGCCAAATTTGGGGCCCCAAGGGTATCTGGGTAGTTTGGGGAATTTTGGGGGTAAAAGGCTAGGTTGCGTATCTTAGTGGAGTTGGAATGCCAATCACCATTAATAAGCCATGGACCAATAGAAACCCCATTTTGGGTCCTCTATGTAGTAGTCTTAGCTAAACCCTAGCCCAGGACTAATGAGTTTAGGGAACCACCTACAGGAGTCTCCCAAAAGTATCAAGGGACCAAAGCCTTAAAGTTCTAGGTTTAGGGCAGTGAGTAATTGTGAGTGCAAACAGGTGCCTTAGCCCTAGACCAACACCAGAGTTCAACCTAAGGTCCAGCAGTCCTAAGGGTGACTCATCTTGAGTTCCCCCATAATGACCCCACCTACTAGGTGCTAGAGGTTAGGACCAATATGTGGAACTTCAAGTTGAGTAAAGAGGAGATTGGAATTTCTAATGGTGAGGGTCCCATGTCTAGTTTTCTAGGAATTAGACCAATATGTGGAACTTCAAGTTGAGTAGAGAAGAGTTTGAAATTTCTAGTGGTGAGGGTTCCAGATCTAGTTTTCTAAGAATAGGCAATAAGAAGTTTGGAATTTCTAATGGTGAGGGTTCCATGTCTAGTTTTCTAAGAATAGTCAATAGAAAATTGTAGAATTTCTAATGGTGAGAGTTCCTTGTCTAGTTTTCTAAGAATAGTCAATAAGAAAATAAGTGTAGAGTTTCTGATGGTGAGGGTTCCTTGTTTAGTTTTCTAAGAATAGTCAATAGAAAAGTCAATGGCTAGACCTTAGGCTACTAAAGAGGAAAAACTAAACCTCAACCAAAAGTGAGGTCAACACCCAAGTTGTAATGGATTAGTCAATCCAACTACTACAAGAGAACATACAAGTCTAACCATAATAAGAAGTTAAAAAATCATTTCCCTTATGAAACACAAAAAGCAAATCAAACCACTAACAATCCAAACATCTACCAAACATCAATCAAACTAATCAATTCACACTAAAACAAACACAATACAACACTAACAATCATGACTCTTAAGCATAACAAATCAAACCACACTAATAATTATTGGTTGCCTCCCATAAAGCGCTTGGTTTAACGTCACTAGCCTGACAAATTATTCGACTTGGATCAAAATTCCAATTAAGTATTATTTTATTTATCGCCCAATCTTTTCAGAATCAGGGATTTCTACAAAGTTCTCGAATTTAAAATTTTCTTTCAGCTCTTCCTTTTCAGATTGATTCATATCCTAGTTCCTCATATTTATTTATAGATCCAATATTCTTCTAGTGGTTTTCTCAATTTTCATATTAATATAATCCTTAAATTTTATAAGAAATGGATCTTTATATGATACTTCATGATCTCCCAAACTTTGGATCGAATTACCTCTAGAAAATTCAGATTTTGGATCAAATTCTTTTAGGTTACTCTTGTGTTTCAAGTTATCTTCTAATTCTTCCCCTTGGTATCGAGTAAATGGTGGAGGTGGTATTCTTATATATCTTTCTAACGCCTCAGGAATTTCTTCCATTGGTCTTTCAATATCCTTATCCTCATCTCTCAACTCAATGTTCTTTTGCAACATATCCTCAAAGTCTCTTCTAAATATCAGTTCAATAATTTTAATTTGCTCATCATTCATCTCCGTAGGATTTATCTTAGAGTCGCTAGGTAAAATCTTTGGGGGGTAACTGTTAATTGCATTAATAATTGTCCCCAGCATCAGAATCTCATTCATTTTGTTTGTATACCACAGAATATGTCATTCAGTGACTTTGAATAACTCTTTCAGAGGAGATCTTTTACTTATTTTATCATTCAATTTAGGTTCATCTTGTGATTGAGTCGAATATGAAGATATAAAGACTGGTGGTGTAGATGAATTCTCTAAATAGGTGGGCTTTAAATTTTCTAAACTATATTTAATTTAAGTTCATGAGATTTTTCAACTGATGGAATTAAAAGTTTACTATTTTCGGTAACATCCATCATTTCACCCCTCTCTTGAAAATACATACACTCTTTTTTAAACAATATTTTAAACTCATCATGAAAGTTCATTTTGATCTCATCTGTTAACTTACTCTCAAAAATTTTTTGGAAATGATATTTACTTAGATAATCAATTCCATCCATAAAAAAAAATCATTATCTTTTCTCTTAGCTGGATATTTAATAGTGTTTAACACATCAAAATTGACTTCCTGGTCATTAATATTCATAGTCAACTTTTCTTTTTGTACATCTATCATAGCTTGTCCAGTAACAAGAAATGGTCTCCCTAAAATAATGTGATTTTCTTTATCTTCCTCCATATCTAATACAATAAAGTCCATAGGAAAGATAAATTTATCCACTGTAACAAGAATGTCTTCTATAACCCCTTTTGGATAAATGATAGATCGATCAGCTAACTGAAGGGTTAAAGTAGTGGGAGAAATATCAGCTAAACCTAACCTTCTAAATATAAGTAGATGCATCACATTAACGCTCGCTCCTAAATCACATAAAGCTTTTCTACATAATTTTCTCCAATTGCATAAGGAATTGTAAAACTATAAGGATCTTTAAGTTTCTGAGGAAGCTTTTTCTGAAGTTTAGCACTGCACTCCTCACTTAGTGCAACTCTCTCGTAATCCCCAAATTTCCTTTCCTTTTTTAGTATCTCCTTCATAAATTTTGCATAACTTGACATTTGTTCCAAAGATTCAGTGAAAGGAATATTTATTGTTAACTTCTTAAGTACGTCCATGAACTTTGAAAATCATTTATCCAACTCATGTCGTCTAAATCTTTGATGAAATGGAGGTGGTTGTCTTTCTAAATTGAATTTAGTTGGAGATATTAATTTTTTCAGATCCTTAGAAACATGTTCTTCAGGTCTTTTATTTTTCTTTATATCTCTCACAACTCCTTTCTCTTTTCTGACCACATATTCTCTCTCTTCCACTTCTTAATTGGACAGTTTCTATTTGTTCATTTTTGTTCTCTTTAGGGTTGATCTCAGTGTTGCTACAAATTTTTTTTTTGGGGCTATTGCTTAGTGAATTAGCAATTTGTCCAAGTTGATTCTTTATGTTTCTAATTGCAGCATTTTAACTTCGTAACTGGTTTCCCATTTACAATACCATTTCTTTTATAGACATCTTCTTATCCTCAAATTGTTGATCATTGTTAGAGTATGGTGGATATGAAGGTCTATAGCTTGTGTTCCCTGGATTATTCCAACTTCCATTAGGATTTGCATGATTATTTTCCCATTGTTGGTTTCCACCCCAAGTAGTGTGATTCCAGTTAAAATTAGGATGGTTTTTCCAACCTTGATTGTAAAAGTTAGAATACGAGTTGTTTATAGTATTTAAATTTCGTATGATAAGTTAGAATCAATCATATGCCCTAATGAACTTTCCTCACTTATTGGAGTAAATTGAGGTAGTTCATTCCCAATTGGTCCAACTTCCTTGATATTACAACAACCTTAGATGTAAGAATTACAATAGCATTTGTATCATGAAAACTGGCTACATTTTTAGGATTTACCCTTATAGATGGCCATTGAAATTCATTTGTAACCATTTCTTCAAATAAAAAATATGCTTGATTAAATGGTTTTAACATTAATGATCCACCAGCAGCAGTGTCAATTATAAACTCGAGGGATTCTACTAACTCATTGTAAAAAGTTTGAATGATTAACCAATCAGGCAGAGCATGATGTGGACACTTTCTTAGGAGTTCCTTAAACCTTTTAATGATTAACCAATCAGGCAGAGCATGGTGTGGACACTTTCTTAGGAGTTCCTTAAATCTTTTCCAAACTTTGTATATTGATTCCACTTCATATTGACAAAATAATATAATATCGTTTCTAATTCTAGTAGTCCTTGAAGGTGGAAAATACTTAGCTAGGAATTTTGGAGTTAACTCCTCCCAATTCTTAATAGAGCCAGGTGCTAATGAGTATAACCAAATTTTAGCCTTATCTCTTAGTGAGAAAGGAAAAAGCCTTAGTTTAACAACATCTTCTGACATGTCGTTATAACGAAATGTAGCACAAAGTTCAAGAAACCTTTATAAGTGTAAATAAGGAGCCTCTGAAAGAATTCCCCCAAAGTGATTGTTCTGCACCAATTTGATAATCTTCCGATTTAGTTCAAATGAGTCAGCTTTCACGATAGGGGTTTGAATACTCGAGTGAATTTCAACTATCGTAGGATATATACAATCCCTCAATGATTTATGATGATTTTTCAAGTTATTAATTTGAATGTTTTCCATTTCCATTTCTAATTTTTCAAGTCCTTTCTATTTTTTATTTTATTTCTTTTTTCTAACTCAGGATCGTAAGGCAGAAGTTCTGCGGATCCTTTATTTCACATACGGAACACAACAAACAATATATTAACAATTAAACAAATAAAACTAAAGATATATTCAACACAAAAAAATATTTTCACAAACACCTAATTTTTGACACAATTAGTTTTTTCACAATACTTTTTCATACAAAAAAAAACTTTACAAAAAAAAATAATTTTTACGACACTACAGTTTTCCAAGTCTAAGCTTATTTAATTCAAATAAAATTGTCCTAAAGTTCTTACCAAAGCTTCGCCGACAACGACGCCAAAAACTTGGTGCGTCCCTAGCGTGTGTTGTTTTTCTGCATGTTTTATGTCAATTCAATTCCCCTGAGACGGTACCAAAAACTTAACCCGACCTGTAATTACGCAGTAATTTAGCTGTCAAAAGACGGCAAAAAACTTGACCCAATTTATATTTATCAGCTAATGTACAAAATTGAAATATTATAAAATATAGCAAATAGTTCACATACTATGGGTTCTACGCAAGTGCACATATCGCTTCAAGTAATATAGGACTTTCTGATTAAACCCCGAATATCGATCCCATGAGGAAGAGAGGAAAGATGTCCTTAGTCAAATTTCATACTACTGCTACCTTAGTTTGGAATGTCGATTAAAGTGGTGTTTTATTTAGCAACTACTCCTAAATGCGAATATTAAAGGTAAGGATAGTAACTATTCCTAAATGTAAATATTAAATCTAAAGATAACTTTTTTTGGCTGAGTTATTTTGGAGAATTTTAAGATGTTAAAAACTATTATTCTTATGTAGCAAATTGGATAATGTAAAGGAATGAGATACATTAAATATTGTATGTGTCAAATAGGAGCAATTTTAATTCTCTACCCTGATTCAATTTTATAGAAAATCATTGGCTAATCTTAGGTTTAGTCCTTAAATCTGTGGCTAGGCTAGGAGGATACTGGCTCCCACTTCCCTTTCCATGAAGGCTAACCTTCGCTTTAATTTTTACACTAAGATCAAATTGGGGATTTTTAGTCTGTCACCCTAGAATTCTCCAATTTTACACCCGATAAAGTATATTTTCCTATTTATTTGCACTTAATCTCATGAACTAAATACTCTTTCATGGACTTAAATGTGATTCTCATTTTGTTGTAGAACTCATACTCCATTTCTTGAATCATATGTTTCACAACATATTTTGACAATTAAATTGGCCAGATCGAAAAGTAAATTAAGAGCGGAGTTGAAAACAAGAGATGCATTGAATGTGGATGATTTTTTAAGGGATGCTTAGACAACTCTTGAAAACTCTTCTATAACTTTAAAAGAAACATTTGGAGGCCAAAAAAGGGGGTGTCCGCTGAGTCTTTGTTATTTGTGGTGCCCATTAGAGTGTAGAGAGTGGTTAGCATTGTGAGGAATTCTTCGAGAGATTGTAAGAGTGGAAGGAAAGTGAGAGATTTCTTCCTCCTTGCCGCTTCGAAGGAGAATTCTGTGTGTTGTAAAGAAAGGAAGAGATTCAGAGGAACTTCAAGGAGTTTGCTTGGGAGGAGTTAGAGATAAGTTGTATTTACTTAATGAAGTTTGTAAGACTTTGCTTTTATATATAAATTCCATGTTTCAACTTATTGTAGTTTGTATGACTTTGCTTTTATATATGAAATCTAAGTTTTGTCGTATCTTCTCCATGAGTTCTGAGTAGTTTTCTTTGTCTTTCTCCTTGTCTTGAGATTTTGTGAAATGGTGATTTGAATTGGTTGTGGCATGAGAATGTTAAAGAAGTTGTGATGATCTTTTCACTTCAATCTGACTAATTGATTTGTTAAAATATGTTGAGTTTTACAACTAAAGTGAAGATTACATCTAAGATTTAAGGAGGTCAAAGTCCTTGAAAGTTGGGTGCAAATAAATAGGAAAATAAAAACTATCGGGCGTAGAATTGAAGATTTTAGAGTGACAGACTAAAATCTTAAATTCGGTCCTATCGTTTGGGTGTTGAAGTATAGATGTTAGCCCTCAGGCGAGGGGAACATGGGAGCTCCAAAGTTAGAGCCAGTATCCTCCTAGCGTAGCCGCAAATTCAGTAACCAAGCATAGGATTAGTCAATGTTCTTTATGCTTGGTCCAAAGGGTAAAGAATAGTTATGCTCCTATTTGGCATAATACAATTTGAAATGAAACAAACTTAAATTTCTTGACAAGGAGAATGATGTTTTCTTATATATTGAACTTCACATTAGAAACTTTATTAGTAAAATTAGTTAATTAAGAGTTTATTAAAATTACATTTTGTGATTAACTTTTCTTTTAATAACTCAAAGGCATTTAAACAGTCTTCAGTAAACTCAAATTTCTTTTCCTTTTCTAAAAGTTGGCATAGAGGTTTGGTAATTTTTGAAAAATCTTTAATATAACGCAGTAAACCAACATGTCCAAGAAAACTTCTAACCTCTCTTACATTAGTAGGAGGTGTTAATTTAGAGTTGAATTTTTGCAAGGTCTACTTCCATACCATTTTCCAAAATTTTATGCCCTAACACAATTCGTCTTGCAACCATAAATTGACATTTCTCCCAATTTAGAACTAAATTAGTTTTTTCGCATAAATTAAAACTTTTTCAAGATAATTAAAGCACGCGTCAAATGATGTTCCAAATATAGAGAAATCATCCATAAACACTTCTATTCCATCATCAATTAACTTACTAAATATAGACATTATACATCTCTGGAATGTTGTAGGTGCATTACATAATCCCAAAGGCATTCTTCAAAAAGCAAAAGTTCTAAAAGGACTAGTAAATGTTTTCTTTTCTTGATCCTCAAGAGCAATAAGAAATTTAATGGTAGTCAGTATATCCATCTAAAAAATAAAAATATTTGTGCTCAGCAAGTCTATCCACTTTTTGGTCTAAAAATGGTAGAGAGAAGTGATCTTTCCTAGTGACAATGTTTATTTTTCTATAATCAATGCAAATACGCCACCTAATAACTTGTCTGATAGGTATTAATTCATTATTCTCTTGTGCTTCAGCAGTCACCCCTCCTTTCTTAGGAAAAAAATGAATTGGACTTACCCAAGCATTGTCCAAAATAGGATATATAATTCCAGTATTCAACCATTTCAAAATTTCCTTCTTGACTACGTCTTTCATCATTGGGTTTAATCTCCATTGTGGATCAACTCTTGGTTTATATTGTTCATCCAGTATAATTTTGTGCATATAGATCGAAGGACTGATTCCTTCAATATCAGCTAAAGTCAAACTAAAAGCTTTCTTATATCTTTTTAATGTATCCAAAAGTCTTTGCTTTTGCAAATTATTTAACTCTAAATATATAATAACAGGTAATGTAGATGAGTTTCCCAAAAACCATACTTCAAGTGGTTAGGCATCCAGTTCAGGTGGTTTTATAATTGACGCAACTAGATTCTTATCAGCATTTCCTATAATATCTAGCATCTCAAATCTTTCCTGAACATAATATAATTCTTTATTTTCTATTTCGTCCAAAATAACTTCATGTTTGTCTTCAAAATCTTTTTTCTCTTCAAAATATTCTTTAAAATGCTCGTTCAAAAGATGTCCACTAATTTCCATGCGAAAACATTCATTATCTGTTTCAACATCAGGGAATTTCATAGATTTCACAATGTTAAAATTCACTTCTTGATCGTTAACTCTCATAGTTAATTCTCCATTTTGAACATCCATCATAGCTTTTCCAGTAGCTAAAAAAGGTCTTCTTAAAATTATAGGTATTTCTTTATCTTCCTCCATATCTAAAACAATAAAGTCCACAGGAATGATAAATTTATCAACTTTTACTAACACATCTTCTATAACTCCATTAGGATAAGTAACTGAACGATCCGCTAATGGAATAGTTACAGAACTATGTGAGAGTTCTCCTAATCCCAGTCTTTTGAAAATGATAGAGACATAAGATTAATGTTGGCTCCCAAATCACATAAAGCTCTTCCATAAAATCTTTCACCAATAGCACACAGTATAGTGAAACTACCTGGATCTTGTAATTTTTCTGGAAGCTTTTCCAGAATAATTGCACTACACTCTTCGTTAAGTGCAACAGTCTCACTATCAGTGAACTTCCTTTTCTTGTTCAAAATATCTTTCATAAACTTCACATAATTGTGCATTTGCTTTAAAACTGCTATGAAAGGAATATTTACCGTTAATTTCTTAAGAACTTCTATAAACTTGGAAAATTTTTATTCTTTTTGTATTGCTTCAATCTTTGAGGAAACTGTGGTGGAGGTTTCTCCACAGTAATTTTCATTGCTATAAGTGGATATTCTAAATCTGGGTTTTCATGATCCTTTTCTTTTTCTATATCCACTTTTTCTTTTTTAAGTTTCCATTTCTTTCTACACTCTTGTTTCCAATTCTTTTCCACTTCGTAGTTGTATCGATTTTATCTGTTCTTTTCCTTGATCTTTAGGATTTGGCCACAGTACTAGGAAAAGTTTTTGATGGTCGGTTACTAAGCGCAGTTGTGATATGCACCAATTGATTTTCAATATTCTTGATAGCAGTTCCTTGATTTTGTAACTGGTTTCCTTGAATTTGTAATTGATTTCCTTGATCCTGCAATTGTTGACCCATGTTCACTATCAGCTCTTCCATAGACAACTTCTTCTCCTTAAACTGAATGTTACTGTTAAATCCTGAAGGATAAGAAGGTTTATAATTAACATTTCCTTGGTTTAATGAATTTCCCAATGGGTTTATTATGTTTGCCCATTGTTGATTTGTAGAAGAATTGTTATTCCAATTAAAATTTGGATGATTCTTCATTGCCCATTGTTGATTTGTAGAAGAATTGTTATTCCAATTAAAATTTGGATGATTCTTCCAAACTGGGTTACAATAGTTCAGGTCTATAGTTAACATTTCCTTAGTTGGATGAATTTCCTAATGGGTTCACTGGGTTGTTCGCCATAGTTAACATTTTCTTGGTTGGATGAATTTCCTAATGGGTTCACTGGGTTGTTTGCCCATTGTTTATTAACATTTCCCTGGTTGGATGAATTTCCTAATGGGTTCACTGAGTTGTTTGCCCATTGTTGGGGTCTATAGTTAACATTTCCTTGGTTGGATGAATTTTCTAATGGGTTCATTGGGTTGTTTGCACATTGTTGATCGTAGAAGATTGTTATTCCAATTAAAGTTAGGATGACTCTTCCAACCTGGGTTATAATAGTTCGAATAAGAATTGTTGGGTCTATTGTTAATAACATTTAAAGTCTCATAAGAAGGTTAAACATCCACAAATTGCCCAGATAAATTCTCTTCCATCATAGTAGGTGTTGGAGAATAAATCATTTCATAATGATCTAATTTCTTTGATATTACTGTAATCTGCGAAAGCTAACATAGATATTGCATCAGAATCGTGGATACTAGCTACTCTTTTAGGATTTACCCTTTAAAAGGGCCATTGAAAATTGTTGGTAGCCATCTCTTCTATCAACAAATAAGCTTCATCAAAAGGGTTTGACATTAAAGAACCACCAGTCGCAGCATCTATAATCGATCTAAGAGATCTCACTAATCCATTATAAAAATTTTGAATTACCAATCAATCTGGTAACAAAATGATGTTATGTCATTTCTAAGTTTAGCAGTTTTGGATGGAGGGAAATATTTGGATAGAAATTTTTGTGAAAGTTCTCCCCAAGTTCTAATAGATAGAGGTGCTAAGAAATTTAACCACATCTTAGTCTTATCCTTAAGTGAAAAACGAAAAAAGTCTAAGTTTAACAACATCGTTCGAAACTCTGTCATATTTAAAGGGTAGCACAAAGTTCTTAAAAACTAGCGAGGAGTAAATTAGGATCTTCATTTAGTCTACCTCCAAATTGATTAGTTTGTACCCATTTGGATAATAGCAGGTTTAAGCTCAAATGAATTAGCAGCTACATCAGGATTTTGGATTGATAAGTGAATTATGCGATGTGTAAATTAGGATCTTCATTTGGTGTACCTCCGAATTGATTATTTTGTACCATTTAGATAATAGCAAGTTTAAGCTCAAATGAATTAGCAACTACATCAGGATTTTGGATAGATGAGTGAATTTCATCTGCTTCAAGCTCAAATGAATTAGCAGCTACATCAGGATTTTGGATAGATAAGTGAATCTCATCTGCTGTAATCTTCATTTGGTGTACCTCTGAATTGATTATTTTGTACCATTTGGATAATAGCAGGTTTAAGCATTCATTTGGTGTACCTCCGAATTGATTGTTTTGTACCATTTGGATAATAGCAGGTTTAAGATTAGCAGCTACATCAGGATTTTGGATAGATAAGTGAATTTCATCTGCTGTAGGATTTACATAATTTCGTAGAGGTCTAGGTTGATGTTCATTTTCTATTCCTTGATTATTCACATTATTTTCTATTGTGTTAGGCTTTTTAGGTTCTTTTCTTAGTTTTCTAATTCTTCTAACAGTACGTTCTTATTCCAAATCGTAGGGTATAAGATTTTCAAGTCCAAATTTACGCATACAATTAAAATCAGGACAAAGAAAAACCGTTAACTAAATATAAAAATAAGTTGAAATTCAAGTAAATTTTTTTTAATAGTCCTAATTTATCCATTACTCTAATTATGATTTTTTTACCTAATTTTTACTCCCCGACAACGGCGCCAAAAACTTGACAGCGACTTTATATATGCTTAAAAATACAAGAATTTGATACTGATGCTAGAAGATTTAAATCCCCGGCAACGACGTCAAAAACTTGATAACGGTTATAAATTTGATGAGGATGTGTATAAAATAATCAATAATTGCAAAGTCACACTTATCAACGCAAGTATACATATCGCTCAAGTAATACAGGGCTCTAATGGAGTCCTGGATATCGATCCCACAGGGAGTAATATTAGATGCTACGAACTAAGATTTAAAAAATCAATACTTAATCACAACAATATTGTTCAATTTGCATATTTCTCACTAATAGGTAATTGAAATAAAAATATAATTTTAAGAAACTCTTAATTAACTAATTCTACTAGTAAAGTTTCTAATGTGAAGTTCAATATATAAGAAAACGTCCTTCCCCTTGTCAAGAAATTTAAGTGAATGGATAAATTGAATCAGTTCAAATTGTATCGTGCCAAATAGAAGCATACCTATTCTTTACCCTTTGAACCGGGCATAAAGAACATTGACTAATCCTATGCTTGGTTACTGAATCTATGGCTAGGCTGGGAGGATATCGACTCTCACTTCGGAGCTTCCACGTTCCCCTCGCCTGAGGGCTAAAATCTATACTTCATCACCCAAACGATAGGACCAAATTGAGGATTTTAGTCTATCACTCTAAAATCTCCAATTTTAAGCCCGATAATTTTTATTTCCTTATGTATTTGCACCCAACTTTCAAGGAATTTACCTCCCTAAATCTTGGATGTAATCTTCACTTTAGTTGTAAAACTCAACATATTTTAACAAATTACTCCCTGAATCTTGGATGTAATCTTCACTTTAGTTGTAAAACTCAACATATTTTAACAAATTTATCCCTGAATCTTGGATGTAATATTCACTTTAGTTGTAAAACTCAACATATTTTAACAAATCAAATATCTCCAATTCTACTCCCGATAATTTTATTTCCTTATTTATTTGCACCCAACTTCCAAGGGCTTTGACCTCCAAAATCTCCAATTCTATGCCCGATAATTTCATTTCCCTATTTATTTGCACCCAATTTCTAAGGGCTTTGACCTCCCATGCCCGATAATATTATTTCCCTATTTATTTGCACCCAACTTCCAAGGGCTTTGACCTCCCCAAATCTCCAATTCTATGCCCGATAATTTCATTTCCCTATTTATTTGCACCCAATTTCTAAGGGCTTTGACCTCCCAAATCTTGAGATGTAATCTTCACTTTAGTTGTAAAACTCAACATATTTTAACAGATCAATTGACCAGATTGTGTAATCTTCACTTTAGTTGTAAAACTCAACATATTTTAACAAATTAATTGGCCAGATTGGTAATCTTCACTTTAGTTGTAAAACTCAACATATTTTAACAAATCAATTGGCCAGATTGAAAATAAATTAAGATCGAAATCAATTGGCCAGATTGAAAGAATATCATATTTGCACCCAACTTTCAAGGGCTTTGACCTCCCTGATTCTTGAGATGTAATCTTCACTTTAGTTGTAAAACTCAACATATTTTAACAGATCAATTGACCAGATTGGTAAACTTCACT
The DNA here is from genome assembly GCA_002079205.1 of Phalaenopsis hybrid cultivar. NCBI lineage: Eukaryota > Viridiplantae > Streptophyta > Magnoliopsida > Asparagales > Orchidaceae > Phalaenopsis > Phalaenopsis hybrid cultivar. Next base: position 186,895 of record JXCR01144092.1, on the reverse strand, counting down.
TTAGTTGTAAAACTCAACATATTTTAACAAATCAATTGGCTAGATTGAATTTCCCTATTTATTTGCACCCAACTTCCAAGGGCTTTGACCTCCCAGAATCTTGGATGTATTATTCTCTTTAGTTGTAAAACTCAACATATTTTAACAAATCAATTGGCTAGATTGAAAGTAAATTAAGATCAAAGAGTTGTAAAACTCAACATATTTTAACAAATCAATTGGCCAGATTGAAAGTAAATTAAGATTGGAATGAAAAGATCATCACAACTTCTTTAACACTCTCATGGCACAAACCAATTCAAATCACCATTTCACAAAATCTCAAGACAAAGAGAAAGACAAATAAAACTACTCAGAACTCATGGAGAAGATACAAAAAAACTTGCAATTTATATATAAAATTAAAGTCTTCAATAAGTAAATACCACTTATCTCTAATTCCTCCCCAAGCAAACTCCTCGAAGTTCCTCTAAATCTCTTCCATTCTTTACAACACACAGAATTCTCCTTCGAAGCGACAATGAGGAAGAAATATCTCACTTTCCTTTCACTCTTAAAATCTCTCAAAAAACTCCTCACAATATTAACGCTAAATTACACTCTCTACACTCTAACGGACACTCATGGACACCCCCTCTCGGCCTCCAAATTGTTTCTTTTAAAGTTGTAAAAGAGTTTTCCAGAGTTGCCCAAGCGTCCCTTCAAAAATCGTCCACATTCAATGCATCTGTTGAGAGAACCGGCGTGCTCGCCGCTGTCATCGGCCTTTTAGAATATTTAATTTTGGACTCTTGGGAAAAACCGTCATCGGCGCCGTCGAGCTCACCATCGGCGCGCAAGATCAAATCTTCATATTTTTGTCATTTTGCTCCAAATTCACTTCTTTTTGCATCTTTGTGCTCCAATGACCATAATTCAACATACCTGTAACAAAACATCAAAAATATATTTCTTTAAAGTGTAATATCATTAAAATCAGTGTAAAATAGGTATAAAAATCTCAACATATTTTCTTTTGGTCAAAATCCACAGGTCGGACACCTTATCACTCCGACCAGCCACCATGGTTGGCAGGCTCATTGAAGATGACAAATTTCTACAATTACCACCTAAACCTTACCGACACTTTTTGGTCAGCCTCTTCACCCTCCGACAAACTGATAACCTCCCCCTCCAGCTGGCCATCCACTGGTTTACCGTCATTCGTCTCCGACCCACCACCACAACCTGCCAAACTTTTGAAGAATGAAAAATTTACATAGTCAACACCCAAATCTTGTTCGCCACCTAGCCCACTAACTTGCAGTCCACTGGTCGGCCACCTCCCCACTAGCCAGCCAACCATCGGCCAATCGCCTCATCATTTCGTTTGGCCACCATGGCTGGTCAACCCTTTAAAAATAATAGATTTACAAAGATAACATTTAAATCTTGTATGGCACACTCTCGCCAGCCACTTCACCCATCGGCCGGCCACCCACCAACCGACCACCTCCTTCTCTGGCCGCCTCGTCAGCACCAATTCATAAAAATAGAAAAATTACATGCACACTACCCAATCTTTCAAATTTAATTAACACATAAGCTTTGATATTTAGTTTACCACCCTTTGCCGCCAAAATAACCAGCCACTTTTTTGGCCACACCTTGTTGGATGGCTAGTTGGACCGACCACTCCTACCAACGAACCACCGATCACTCAGAAGAATAACTTCAAGGAAACTCCCCTTTACTTAACCTCTAAGCTACAAATGCATAATGGACTCTAGCATTTATATCCCATATCCCTATGTCAGATTTTCAATGAGTTGTGTTTTATAGGTATACATAGGAATTTTTTACTCCATCAGTAAAACGACATGCCAAGCTAGTCAAGCACCCTTTTTAATTGACAACGTTACCCGCATAATTTCCGTCCTCCTTATGCCGGCCGACCCACCTTCTAGAAGAAGGACAACTTGGGTCGACCACCTAACTCTAGTGGAGATGAATAATGATCAGAGTACCCCTTGTGACCCCCTTATAAGAAGCCATAAATGTTATCTCCTCCTTTCTCTTTTTCTCTATAGATAAAGGACCCCTTGGCATACAAAAGAGATCCCTTTAGGCTCTCTCTCCCCCTCATGTAGGGAGCATACTCCCTTTTCTCTCTCACATAAAACCCAAGCTTGTGTGGAATAAAAAGGACCGTCAAGCCTAGGCTCCTAATGGGGCAACCCTTTTTCTCTTTCTCTTACTCTCTTTCTCTAACCCATGAAATCTGACTCAATTCCTTGGGCACAACCCATCGGACAAACTTGAATTCAACAAGATTCTTGTTTGCTTGCCTGCAATGTCGGCTTACATTGTCATCCATCATTAAATAATTCATTTTGGCCTTTCATGCACTTCCTAATGCAACCAATTAAAATTTTCGTCTCTGTCCCTCAACTCCTAATAAAAAACTCAAAATTAATCCAATTGCCGCCACCTCAATGGAATCCACCATCAAGATTTGCACGATTTGCCCAGGCCAAAGCTCTTTGGCAATGTCGATGACAAATTTATCTCCGTAGTTACTCCCTCCCTATCCGATTGTGTAGGTAGTCGTTTGACCTGTTCTTGTAGGGTACTCCTTCTCAAGCATCGACAATCTTGCCTCATGTAACTTTAGAGAATGTGTACATGGGAAAGAACCGATTGGGCAGCCTTGCTTTCACGACTATAAAGAGGGCAAACTTTTTTTTAGTCAATGTTTTGATTAATATAGTATTTTTTGGAAAGCCAATATTTGTGGTCTTCTCAAAGGACTTCTAGTTTGTCATATGGTCAAGGCAAGAAGTATGGTGAGCTCGTTGGATCCCACCGAAAATTCACGGGACAGGGATGAGTAATTAACAGAGTGCAGTATTTTAACTAAGGGTCTGCTTGGGGCAGCTTATAAGTGCGGACGGGGTTTTCAAAATGTCGTCTTACAGTTTGAAAAACACGTTTCGGCAGCTTATCCGAAAACATGGTTGAGTTTTTACAGGAAATGCATGCCGTAGGTTGAACCCCGCGGACTATATTTTAGAATAAGCTGCTTATCTGAATGAACACAAACTGCTCCAAACTCAGCCTAAGTGTTCGATGTTATGCATGTAAATATCACGTTTCAAGTGTGACTGGTAAATATAAATATCTATGTTTTATTCATGAAAATCCCCCTAAAAAAAAAAAAGAAGTGGTAAAATATCATTATCTGGGAAAGGCAGCCCACTCGATCACGGCGCATGTTTATTGGCAGAGGGTCTAGTTGCATGTATTGTAATATGAAAATTGGATGTTAAGTGCTTCAAATGGAGCATTATACATTACATAAGGATCGAAGTCATGCCTTGTTGCAGAGCTATGAAAGGCAAACCTCAAAGTTGTATTGGGCTTAGGAGAAAAATCGGATCTAACTCATTTATTTTGACACAAATTGAATAGCTTAAAAACTATTTCTTTTCAAATCATACTTGCATCCATACAATTTTTTTTTCTTTTTAAAATGATAGGCGAGATGCTCTGATACGAGCCCTTAGCCAGCTTCATGTGCCTAACCACATGACTGAGTCGCACACCAGTGGGATCGAACCACGAACACTAGGGGACTTAAGAATTTACATAGCAGATGTCATCCAAAGAATTCAAGGAAGGCGTCACATACTTGCATCCATGCATCCATGTATGTATGTATGTATGTATAGAGAGAGTGTGTGTGTGATTAAGATGTATAGTCTCCATGCAAAAAAAATTATATTTCATTCATCTTAAAATTTCTAATGATTCAAAAATGAAATTTGACTACAGGTTCAAATTATTTTTAGAAAAGTTCTTATGTGTATCTAAAGCTGTCCCGGCTAGTCTAGAAGTCATTCCACGGCAAAACATAACTTGTAGTAAATTAAATGTAGGGGAATTTACATAGCACCATATTTTTATGCATTTATTTATCTCACAAACAAACTTAATTTTTTACAGCTAAAACACATTTTGCTATGTCTGAAAATGTTGAAATAGTGTAATCTACCTTTTCATACATAATTTAAAATGCTTAAGGTGTAAAAAATTAACATTTGGGTGTGAGATAAGTAAATACATAAGAATTAAATGTTTTGTATGTAAATTTTCGTTAAATATAGCTAATATGATAGCTCGAGGAGTGCCTTTTATGCTAATATTTTGTGAAGACCCTAAGCTCACAACATTTTAAGATCTTACGATCATAATTTATATTGAGGAATAAACATTTAAATTTCACTTAAATTACTATTTGCTAAAAACTTGCACACCATTAGAATAAGTTTAAAAAAGAGTGGCACTTTAGAATAATAAATTGTCTTCCATGTTCGAAAGCTCCACAACATAAGCAAATCAAAGACTCAGATGCAAATAAGCAAAAAAAAATTTATGTTTGATCATACGCAAAAAAAAATTTATGTTTGATAAAAAAATCTTAGATATCAACCTAGCTAGGTCTCAGCCATTTTTTTTTTGGAAATTATATTTTTCGGTTTGACATATTGTATTGGCAGTCGCCATATGAGAATTATGTCGGTTGCTTTCAAAAATAAATTAATTTGATATACGTATATAATTTTGGTTTTGAAAATAATATTTTGATTTTTAAAAAATAAAATGAGACCGAATAGATATCATATATTTATTAGTTTAAGTAGCTGACACAACACCACAAGTAATACATTATCTCGGGAGACATACATACTACTTAGCAGTGAGCACAATTATATAAACTAAATAATTTATGACATTCGTTTGGTCTTTGAATGTTTTTTGTGGCTGAGAGGTTCTCCTACCTAAGATTGAAGATCAGATAGGATTTATATTACATGGGTTCCTAATTCCATATATAGGCAAACCCTTATAGTTAATTACATCTTAAATGACCTAAATTACTTAAGAAAAATCTCGATAATTTTAAGGGGTTTCGTCATCAAGAAATTCAAATTTGAGTTTTTAAGGTTGGACATAGGAAAATCAAATGTGAAGGGACCAAGTGGGAAAAGTTATTTTGGAGGCAAAAGGACCAAAATGTAGCGAGTGACAGATTCTGAAGAGAGACGTCGAAAACTTTCTAAGCTAACCTACTGTTTGGCTTTAAATTTTGGGAATTAAATTGTTTGATATTTACTACTGACGATTATTTAAAATTTAGGGCTTACACTTGCACAATATCTTATTACGAAAATAACCTAAAAAGAAAGGAAGATTTGTATCATACCAAACGAACAACCTCAGAATCAAAAGAGTTAGGACTTATATTGTACAACATGATTGTGTAAAATCCTAAAGATAGAGTAAGGATTTATGTCGCACAAGGTGGACAAGCTCGAAGTCCTATGGATTTTTTATAATTAAGGCTAAGGAAAGTTTTGTTGAAATAGATCCGCTTCATTGTTGAATTTTAACAACCTTCTGTAATTGTGCTTCATCCGCTTGCAATATGCTCCAAGCTCCTTGCCATGATGGTTATGGGTTTAAGTTTTATGTGTGAACATGCATTATTGTTGAGTTAAGGGCTTACCATAGCGTATCTCCAAAACAGGTGTCCTACTACTGTCTGCCCTAAGGGTCCTTGCAAATCTAAAAAAATCATGCATAAGTAAAAGAACGATAAAAGCATAATGAATGTAAGTAAATATGTGTACTTCTGATTCCTTCCACTGCTGCGAAAAAGTTAGTACCATGAATATTGTATAGTATTAAGGAAATTAAACAAGTTATAAGAGGATGTGGACATGTTTATGTGCGAGAAAGCCAGTTGTCATGTATATGAAAGATTAGAGCTAATTATAAGAATTGAAGTTTAGGATAGGGTTAGACTCATAATTTTTAAGTGACCTCTTTAGGCGGCCATAAGAAATTTGTGTGCTCTGTCCCATCTAACCTCGAGTAGAAGCTACCAATAAAACAATCAAAGGAGGCAACTCCCGACCTACTCAAAGTGATTAACAAGTGGACTTATATAAGGTAACATCCAAAATTCTTAATTTGTTAGGCATTTAATATTTAAACTTTTACTTTGCAGTAAAAAATAGTTATGCCACAAAAACATATATAGTGAGTAATTTTCTTTACTCTTCCCTCTTATAATGAATTATTATGCATGTGTAGGTTATAAAATTGAGTAGAGTGAGAATATATTGTGATGTTTTTACTTTGATCTTCATTTACATGTAAACTTGATCAACTTGCATATTAAAATCCGTTGTGAGAACATATAAGATCCGTGATGGTGTTATCTCAATCAACTGTGGTAGAAGCATATGATATTGTATGGATGAGAACGTAGTCCATATGGTTGAGTGCAAATAAATAAAGAAATAATCTTTTATGGGTGTAGAGTTAGAGGATTATAGAATGATAGACTAAAGACCCCAATTTAGTTATTCATTTTTTGTCTTAATATTAGATGTTAGCCTTTAGGTGAGGGGACAAGCGGACTCTAGAGTGAGATCTAGTACCTCTCCTGCCTAACCAGTCTCTAGGATTCTTAAACAAATAATTAGCTAATGTTCTTTATATTACATGAGCGAGCGTAAAGAATATAATTGCTCCTATTTGTCACAATCTCTCTTACCACTTGTTTTACTTTTACACATGTCACTAATTTGATTGCATGAGGAAAGTACTTTTAATATTTTAAACCCACTTTTTGATTTTCACTAAGTATTTTAGTTTAGGAGTATAAGTAGTATTGTAGTGAAAATTTTAGGATATAATCAAAATCAAAACTTTATCAACCTTCTAAGTTAGGGCGTGTCATTCTAGACTAGAACTTCTCTTGAAAGCTGTCGTGATTAACCTCGATCTCCGTGGGATCGATATTCGGGGCTTAATTAGAAAGTCTTATATTACTTGATAATGATGCATATATGACCAGCTTTTTTGTAAATCGACAAATACAAGAGTTTGATGGCGTCACTAGAAGATTTAAGTTCCAGCAACGGCATCCAAAGACTTGATCGTGACTTTATAGATGTGTTTAATTTGATTAAGATGTATAAATATAATATTCAATAATGTTAAAGTTGAATTTGTCAATGCAAGTATACGTATCGCTCAAATAATATAGGGCTCTAATAGAGTCCTAGATATCGATCCCACAGGGAGTGGTTTAGAACTACAAACTAAGACTTTAGAAAAGCAAAACTTTAATCACAACAATGACGTTCACTTTGCTTATCTGTCACTAATAGGCAATTGAAATAAATTGGTACAACGACGTTCAATTTGTTTATCTGTCACTAATAGGCAATTGAAATAAATGGATAATTTTACTAACTATTAAATAACTAATGCTATTAGGACTTTAATCACAACAACGACGTTCAATTTGCTTATCTATCACTAATAGATACAACGACGTTCAATTTGTTTATCTGTCACTAATAGGCAATTGAAATAAATGGATAATTTTACTAACTAATAATAACTAATGATACTAAGGAGAGGTTAATTGTGATATTCAATATATAAGAAAGCATCATTCTCCTTGTCAAGAAATTATAGTGAATAGATAAAATGAATTAGCTCAATTTTTATTATGCCAAATAGGAGCATACCTATTCTTTACCCTTTGGTCCAGGCATAAAGTACATTGACTAATCCTATGCTTGGTTACTGATTATGTGGCTAGGCTGGGAGGATATCAGCTCTCACTTCGGAGCTCCCGCGTTCCCCTCACCTGAGGACTAACATCTACACATCAGCACCCAAACGATAGGACCGAATTAGGGATTTTAGTCTGTCACTCTAAAATCTCCAATTCTTTGCCCGATAATAATATTTTCCTATTTATTTGCACATAACTTCCAAAGGCTTTGACCTCCCTGAATTTTGTATGTAATCTTCACTTTAGTTGTAAAACTCAACATATTTTAACAAATCAATTGGCCAGATTGAAAGTAAATTAAGATCAAAGTGAAAATATTATCATAATTTCTTAAACATTTTCATTGTTTCACCAATTCAAATCACCATTTCACAAATCTCGAGACAAGGAGAAAGAGAGAGAAAACTACTCAAAACTCATGGGGAAAATACAACAAAACTCAGAATTCATATATAAAATTAAAGTCATACAAACTACAATAAGTAAATAACTTATGTATAATTTCTCCCTAAGAACACTCCTCGAAGTTCCTCTGAATCTCTTCCTTTCTTTACAGCACACAGAATTCCTCTTCGAAGTAGCAAGGAGGAAGAAATCTCTCACTTTCCCTCCACTCTTACAATCTCTCGAAGAATTCCTCACAATTGTTACACTATATTGGAAATTCTATACACTAATGGTAACCTACAAGGCCTCTCGCTCTCTTTTGTTTTTGGCCAAAATGTTCTTTTAAAGTTGTAGATGAGCTTTCGTAAGAGTTGTCTAACATCCCTTCAAAATTTGGCCTTATCCAAAGCTTGAGTAGGCATAACCGTCGATCTTGCCATCGGCGGCCTCGATGGC
>JXCR01144092.1:162506-175509 GCA_002079205.1 Phalaenopsis hybrid cultivar | reverse complement strand
TTTCACAACACAAAACATCACATTTATATATAAATTCCAAGGGGTACAATATACGTTACATAGCACACTTAAGTTTGGTATTTTCTTAACTTCAATACATTAATTCAGCATTGCAATCCAATCCACAACACTCAAAACGCTGAAAACAAGACATCCTATGCTTAGTCTCAACTATACAGAGATCTATAAGCATAATTCTAAAGCAAAACAACTACAAAGTTCAAATCAAAATACATAGATAGACATACAGGTAGTAATATAAACCTGCTAATCCTCAGACTCGGTACTCGATTCTCATCACCCATTGATTGCACATGAACGAAGAGGTTGTAGAAGGGTCGGAATGGAAATTCTTCAAACAGGTAGCAAGGTAAATCTACTATTCTTCAGATTCAGTGCTAGATTCTCCTCTGAGATCACCCGATTGCACATGAACGAAGAGGTTGTAGAAGGGTCGGAATGGAAATTCTTCAGTAGAATCCTCCTTAATTAATTTCATCCTCCACATCAGTCGTATCAAACTATCTTCTAAATGTCCAAAATGTTAGAAATGTTCCTTCATCCTCCAATTTGATCGAAGAAATCAGAGATATTATTAATTGCATTCATGACATTTTGTACCTCCTTTTCCAACTTCTTGATTCGGCGCAGGATCACCAAAGACTTATCAGGGACTAAGGGTTGAACTGGTCAGGATCACCAGAGACTTATCAGGAATTAAGGGTTGAACTGGCAGTGAATTCTGAGATGATTTATTCATGGCCATGTCATTTTCATCTTCAAATGATGGGAATCTTTCAGTTGGATCCAAAGGCTTCCGAGGTAGCAGTACCTTTTCCCAATTCTCACAAGACACTTGGAACTGACTGCAAAGTGAGAAAATTGTGGAGGGATTTCCAAGCCCATAAGTTGATCCGTGAACGATCAGACCCAAAACCGATTTCACAATTATAGATCCAATGTCGATCGGCAGTCCCCTTTGAATGCAGTAATTCAAAATGGCACTTTCTTTAGAAACTTTACCGATCTTCATTGTTGGTAATAGTTTTGCAGAAATGAAAAAGTGCGAATGTTTTGAAACGGGATTCAAGAGTGTTGCAGAAAAACTAACATACTCGTTTTCTCTTGTTTCCCAATCGTCAGTTTCGTCCGTTAAATATTGGTAAATCTCATTCATCTGGTTTGTTGTTGGGATGAAATTGGAATAGTGGCAGACAGGAACATTTTCTATCATATATAATTTGTTGATTCGTGCATGAGTGAAAGTGATTCATCTTCCTCGCACATAAACAACTCCTTGGTTGATTCCATGTAAATTTGCATAGAATTCTTTTACCACTGGAACCACTACGGCGGTGGTAGTGTAGCACAGCACTTCCCATCTTTGACGTACTATTGTTTCTTCAATATCGGTTGTGGGATTATTCAATCCACGATTCATAAATCCTCGTTCTTTGATTAATCTTTTCTTCGTCAGCAACTTGTTGAAGATTCGCTGCGCTTCCGCACTAATAAACTTCCGCCAATTAAAAACTCGCATTCTGGGATTATCAGAGGAATTGGATGCCATAGGAATGGAATTGGTAGAGTTTCACTTCATTTTTGGAGGGAAAATATGAATTAGAATTCAAATTTTTTAGTTTAAAAAGACTATTTCCTCCAAAAAACCATAAAAAACTGCCACTCGAACACAAGAAACTGTCATCTCACCGGCTCGTCGTCGGCGCGCTTTTGTATTAATTTTGTCTGGACTCTCGTGAAAAATCCGCCATCGGCAGCATCGAGGGCGTCGTCGGCGCCCCAAGCAAAATTTTCACAGTTTCGCTCTGATCCAAATGCGTTCCAATTTTTCTTCATGGATCCAATTTTTAAGATGTTTCAAGGGTAAATAAGAATTGTAGAGCTTAATACTACCATAAACTAGCGATAATCTCAAATAAAAACTACTATAATTACTATAAAAATAAAGATAAATATGGGTTGCCTCCCATAAAGCGCTTTGTTTAACATCGTCAGCCCGACCTATTCAGCTGTCATTCAGGTTGACTGATCGTTAAAACCTCTTTAGTATTTGGTCTTTTACCCTCATAATGTGGTTTTAATTTATGCCCATTTACTTTAAATCTATTTCCCGTTTTCTGATCTTCAATTTCAACAGCACCATAAATATAAACTTAAGTCACAGTAAATCACCCTAACCAATGAGACTTCAATTTTTCAGAGAATAACTTCAGCCTAGTATTGTAAAGCAAAACTTATTGTCCAGGTTCCAAGTTCTTTTGATTAATCTTTCAATCATGCCATAACTTTAATTTTTCTTTATAAATTCTGTTGATATCATAAGATTCATTTCTTAATTCTTTCAATTCATTTAATTGTAACAATCTCCTCTTACCAACATCTTTCAAATTATAATTGAATTCTTTAGTCGCCCAATATGATTTATGCTTTAATTCTATTGGTAAGTGACAAGTCTTTCCAAAAATTAGTCTGTAAAGAGTCATTCCAATAGGAGTTTTATAAGCAGTCCAGTAAGCCCATAATGTAGTATCCAATCTAGTGGACCAATCTATTCTACTAGGGTTTACAGTCTTTTCAAGTATTTGTTTAATCTCTCTATTAAAAACTTCAGCTAACCCACTGGTTTGAGGATGATAGGCAGTGGAGATTCTATGAATAATACTAAATTTTTCTGCCAATCTCTGAATATATTTATTCCTAAAATGGGATCCTCCATCAGTGATAATCATTCTAGGCATTCCGTATCTAGTGAAAATATTTTTCATCAAAAATTTTGAAACACTTTTAGCGTCACAACGAGGTAAAGCTTGTGCTTCAATCCACTTAAAAACGTATACAATTTGAAATCAATACATAGTAATATAATTAGATTTTCAGGTCCAAATTTACGCATACAATTTGAAATCAGTACTCAGTAATATAATTAACATAAATATAAATATAAAAATAAGTTGCAATTTAAGTAAAAATTTTCTAATAATCCTAATTTGTTTGTTACTCTAATTGTGATTTTACTCACTCAATCAATCACTCCCTGGCAACGGCGCCAAAAACTTGACCGACTTTTTTGTAAATCGACAAATACAAGAATTTGATGGCGCTACTAGAAGATTTAAGTTCCAGCAACGGCGTCCAAAGACTTGATCTCGACTTTATAGATGTGTTTGATTTGATTAAGATGTATAAATATAATATTCAATAATTTTAAAGTCAAATTTGTCAATGCAAGTATGCATATTGCTCAAGTAATTTAGGGCTTTAATGGAGTCCTAGATATCGATCCCACAGGGAATGTTTCAAAATTACGGACTAAGACCTTAGAAAAGCAAGACATTAATCATAACAATAACGTTCAATTTGCTTATCTGTCACTAATAGGCAATTGAAATAAATAGATAATTTTAATAACTAATNATAATAGGAAATTGAAATAAATAGATAATTTTAATAACTAATAAATAACTAATAATATAAAGTAGGGTTTAATTGTGATATTCAATATATAAGAAAGCATCCTTCTCCTTGTCAAGAAATTATAGTAAATGGATAAAATGAATTAGTTCAATTTTTACTATGCCAAATAGGAGCATACCTATTCTTTACCCTTTGTTCCAGGCATAAAGAACATTGACTAATCGTATGCTTGGTTACTGATTCTGTGGCTAGGCTGGGAGGATACCAGCTCTCACTTCGGAGCTCCCACGTTCCCCTCACCTGAGGGCTAACATCTACACATCAGCACCCAAACGATAGGATCGAATTAGGGATTTTAGTCTGTCACTCTAAAATCTCCAATTCTTTGCCCAATAATAATATTTTCCTATTTATTTGCACATAACTTCCAAGGGCTTTGACCTCCCTGAATCTTGGATGTAATCTTCACTTTAGTAGTAAAACTCAACATATTTTAACAAATCAATTCGCTAGATTGAAAGTAAATTAAGATCGAACTGAAAAGATCATCACAATTTCTTAAACATTTTCATTGTTTCACCAATTCAAATCACCATTTCACAAATCTCGATACAAGGAGAAAGACAGAGAAAACTACTCAGAACTCATGGGAAAACAGAACAAAACTCAAAATTCATATATAAAATTAAAGTCATACAAACTACAATAAGTAAATAACTTATCTCTAATTTCTCCATAAGAACACTCCTCGAAGTTCCTCTGAATCTCTTTCTTTCTTTATAGCACACAGAATTCTTCTTCGAAGTAGCAAGGAGAAAGAAATCTCTCACTTTACCTCCACTCTTACAATCTCTTGAAGAATTCCTCACAATTGTTACACTCTATTGGAAATTCTAGACACTAATGGTAACCTACAAGGCCTGTCGCTCTCTTTNAGAACACTCCTCGAAGTTCCTCTGAATCTCTTTCTTTCTTTATAGCACACAGAATTCTTCTTCGAAGTAGCAAGGAGAAAGAAATCTCTCACTTTACCTCCACTCTTACAATCTCTTGAAGAATTCCTCACAATTGTTACACTCTATTGGAAATTCTAGACACTAATGGTAACCTACAAGGCCTGTCGCTCTCTTTTATTTTCAGCCAAAATGTTCTTTTAAAGTTGTAGATGAGCTTTCCCAAGAGTTTCCTAAGCATCCCTTCAAAATTTGGTTTTATCCAAAGCTTGAGTAGGCATAATCGTTGATCTCGTCATCGGCGGCGTCGAGGGCACCGTCGGCGGCCTAGTTCAAATCTTCACATTTTGGTCCTTTTCGCTCCTTTTTGCATCTTTTTGCTTCATTGACCTTAATCATCATTCCTGCAACAAAACATCAAAAATACCTTTCTTTAAAGTGCAATATCATTAAAAACAGCATAAAATAGGTATGAAAATCTACATCATTCCTGCAACAAAACATCAAAAATACCTTTCTTTAAAGTGCAATATCATTAAAAATAATATAAAATATGTATGAAAATCTCTATTCCTGCAACAAAACATCAAAAATATCTTTCTTTAAAGTGCAATATCATCAAAAATAGTATTAAAAAGGTATGAAAATCTCAACATATTTTCCTTTGGTCAATATATTTTTGTAAAATCTCTGTGATTTAAAGATGTTATTGAAATCTTACTTTGCTTGGGATCACAATTTTGACGTCGTTACCGGGGATAAAAATTATTTAAGTAGTGGTGTCAATTTCATAAATCCTTACATATTAAAAATATTGGGATCAAGTTTTTAGTGCAATTGCCGAGGATCGCATCGGTTGATCTTGACTTTTAGGAGAACTTTAGTTGAATTAATTAGGCTTAGACTTGGAAAACTGTAGTGTCGTAAAAAATATTTTTTTATGAAAGGTTTTTTTTGTATAAAAATTGTTGTGAAAAAATTATTTGTGTGAAAAATAATGTGTTTTTGAAAATATTTTGTTGTGTTAAATATATTTTTTGTTTAGTTTGTTTAATTGTTAATGTATTTTTTGTTGTGTTGCATATGCAAAATAAAGGATCTATAGGACTTGCGCCCTATCATCCCGAGTTAGAAAAAAGGAAAAAATTCAAAAAACGGAAAGGACTTGAAAATCCAGAAATGGAAATGAAAAAAATTCAAAATTATAACTTAAAAAATCATCATAAATCATTGAGGGATTATGTAAATCATACGATAGATGAAATTCACTCAAGTATACAAATTTTTATCGTAGAAGATGACTCATTTAAACTAAATCCAGTAATTATCCTATGGGTGCATAACAACCATTTTGGGTGAACTCCTTTAGAGGATCCTTATTTACACTTATCAAGTCTTCTAGAACTTTATGAAACATTTCATTATAATGACATGTTAGACGATGTTGCTAGACTAAGGCTTTTTTTTTCTCACTAAGGGATAAGACTAAAATGTGGTTATACTCATTAGCACCTGGCTCTATTAAAAAATGGGAGGATGTAACTCAGAAATTCCTAGCTAAGTATTTTTCACTATCAAGAACTACTAAACTTAGAAACGGTATTATCTCATTTTGTCAATATAAAGGAGAATCAATATACGAAGCCTAGGAAAGATTTAAGGAACTCTTAAGAAAGTGTCCACACCATGCTCTGCCCGATTGGTTAATCATCCAAACTTGTTACAATGGGTTAGTAGGATCCCTTAGGTCTAAAATTGATGTTGGTGGATCATTATTGTCAAAACCATTTGATGAAGCATATGTGTTAATTGAACAAATAACTACAAATGAATTTCAATGGCCCTCTGCAAGGGCAAATCCTAAAAAGATAGCCAGTGTTCATGATACAGATGCTACTGCAATTCTTTTATCTCAGGATGCTGCAATATCAAGGAAGTTGGACCAATTTGGAATGAACAAGCTTCAATTTACTCCAGTAAGCGAGGAAAGTTCATTAGGGAATATGATTGATTTTAACTTATCATATGAGATCTTCAATAACATAAACAACCTGTATTCTAATTTTTAAAACCCAGGTTGAAATAACCATCCTAATTTTAACTGGTATCATACTACTGGGGGTGGAAACCAACAATGGGAAAATAATCATGCAAATCCTAATGGAAGTTAAAATAATCAGGAGAACACAAACTATAAACCCTCATATCCACCAAACTGTAACAATGATCAACAATTTTTAGGATAAGAAGATGTCTATAGAAGAAGTGGTCTTGCAAATGAGAAACTGGTTGCAACGTCAAAATACTGTGATTAGAAACATAGAGAATCAACTAAGATAAATTATTAATTCACTTAGAATTAGACCCCAAGGAACACATCCTAGCAACACTAAGATCAAACCTAAAGTGAACAATAATGAACAAGTAGAAGCTGTCTAAATAAGACGTGGAAGATAAATAGAGGATGTGGTTAGAAAAGAGAAAGAAGTTCTGAGAGAAATAAAGGAAACTAAAAAACCTGAAGAACATGTTTTTAAGGATCTTGAAAAATTAATATCTCTAAATAAATTAATTTAGGAAGAACACAACATTTATTTCCTCAAAGACATGGACATCATGAGTTAGATAAATAATTTTCAGAGTTCATGGAAGTACTTAAAAAGTTAACCATAAATATTTCTTTCAATGAAGCTTTAGAACAGATGCCAAGTTATGCAATGTTTATGAAGGAGATATTAAAAAAGAAAAAAAAATTTGGGGATTACAAGACAGTTGCACTAAGCGAGGAGTGCAGTGCTATACTTCAGAAAAAGCTTCCTCAGAAACTTAAAGATCGTTGTGCAATTGGAGAAAGATTATGTCAAAAAGCTTTATGCGATTTAGGAGCTAGCATTAATGTGATGTCTCCATCTATATTTAGAAGGTTAGGTTTAGCCGATATTTGTGCCACTACTGTAACACTTTAGTTAGCTGATCGATCTATCATTTATCTAAAAGAGGTTATAGAAGACCTGCTTGTTAAAGTGGATAAATTTATCTTTCCTATGGAATTTATTTTATTAGTTATGAAGAAAGAAATAAAAAATCCAATTATTTCTGGGAGACATTTTCTTGTTATAGGACAAGTTATGATAGATGTGCAAAAAGGAGAGTTGACTATGAATTTTAAAGACCATAAAGTTACTTTTGATGTGTTAAAAAATTATGAAATATCCAACTGAGAGAAAAGATGATAATTATTTTTGGATGGATGAAATTGATTATCTAATTAAAGACCATTTACAAGAAAGTTTTTAGAGAAAGTTAACAGATGAGATCAACATGGACTTTCATGATGTATTGAAAATGTTGTTTAAAGAAGACTATATATATGTTCAGGAGAAGTGCAAAATGATGAACGTTATCAAAAATAGTAAACTTTTAATTCCATCTCTTGAAAAATATCATGAACTTAAGATGAAAGTACTCCATAAAATTTTAAAGCCTACCTATTTAGGGAATTCATCTACACCACCAGTCTTTATATTTTCAGATTTGACTCAATCACAAGAGAACCTGAATTGAATGATGAAATCAGTAAAAGAACTTCTCAAAAAGAGTTATTCAAAATCACTGAATGGCATATTATGTGGTATACGGACAAAATGAATGAGATTTGAATGCTGGTAAACATTGGATACATTGGATCTTCGATGTTAGACCAAGCACTTTGTGGGATGCAACCCATGGTTATCTTTGTTATCTGTTTAGTGTGATTGTTGTTATGTTGGATTAGATAATATTGAGATGTTGGAATTTGATATGTGTTTGATTTGTAAGAGTGGATTGGATTAATGTTGTGAGGTAATTCCTTTGTTATGACTAAATTTGTATATGATTTATGGTAGTAGCAGGTTGACGAGTCTATTATAACTTAATTCTCAATCGGAGCTGAGCATTAAGTTGAAGAATGTAGAGTTTGGACTTGGACCCCTCCATGTCAACTTTGTTACTTCATTTATCTGACTCTGTATTCACTGAGTAAGGTCATGAACTTACGTAGTGAACAACATCTGGATGAATTGCACTATTTTTATTTATCAGATTGTGTATACCTTAGACTTAGAGTAACCCTGAAATTAACAACACATGAGGGAATTCTGGTCCATGGGTAATAACCATATAAAGTTTTATAGTACATGCACGTTATTAGTGTAGTTTATTTTGTTAGAAATTACTTATAAGGAGGGGAAATGTGAGTAGAAGGGAGATCGAATTAACCTCAATTGTTGTTTGTTTATGAATCTGTGAGTCTATGTATTGGAGTTTGTGCGTCTATGTTTGTGAGTCAAGTTGAATGAGTCATTATAGATGAAAAAACTTATCTCAATATTTTAAACTTGTTAGCATTCAAAACTTCCTTTATAAAGTTTAAAAGGTGTTCCTGTTTAATCTTCACTGTGCACCTATTACACTATTTAAAATTTGTTTATAGTGTAATTCCAAGCATGTTTAGGCTAGATTTACTTTCTACTGCAATATTCTACCATATGTTATTTGTTGATATTTTTGTAGGATGTGTAGTAAATTGTAAAAGTGATCTTTCACTGCGGCATATTTTTGTACTTCATTGTTACACATGTTTGAGCTTAAGTTTGGAGGAAAAAAAAAATTTCAAATTTAAACCTTACTTGCTTTCAAAATTACTACAAATAAATTTGTATTTTGTTTCTATTGATTATTATTACGTGGAGTCACCCTAGGGATGTTAGAATTTTAAGTGTAGAAATGAAGTAGGAAAACTTACTTGATATTTTTAATGAAATGGGTGAACCTAAAGTTAATGGTATTTAGTAGAGAACTTGGGAAAATGAATAATGACACAACTTAATATATATAGTCATTATGTATATATTTTTATACCTATTTTTGAGATATTGTGCTTTAATGGAAGGTATTTATGTGTTTTTCTTTTAGGTACAATCAAATGGATGAAAAATTGTGAAAAGAGTGAAAAATGATCAAATTTTAAGCTAAAATGAAGAAGGTGTGCAAAAGAGTTGTGGCTCCTAAGCTCTCAGAACTAGCGCTTAAGCACCATTAAAACCAAGAAGGCCGCACCTAAGTGCTAAGTATCTCGCGCTTACGCTTTAGAAGTAATTACTTGATGATTCATTGAATTTGGAAAAAATTTTGAAGATGTATTCGAAGCAACCCTTGGTGAAAATGTGAGAAATAGTTAATGGGCATGAAAAGACATTCAATTGGTTTTTAAAAGAAGGCAACTCTTCGAAGATTCATTGAATGTGGACACATTCTGAAGAGGACCAAGACACCTTTTGAAAAATTATAAAAGGACTTAGATTGGATTTAAAAGTCTTTCACTCTTCCAGACACACACACACAAGCCGTTGCCACCTCTAGACACTGTCGACGCCTCTCTCTCTTAGATTAATTAGGATACGTTTAGAGAAAAGAAGAAGAGTGGAGTTGTAGTGTGTAAGTAGAGAGTATTGTAAGAGAAATGAAGAGAAGAGATTCAAAGGAGCTTCAAGAGTTTGGTGGAGAGTTTTTGAGATAATTTTTTATTTTTGTGACTACATTTGGTTTTAGTTTAGACCTATTATTTGTTTACATGATTTCTACTTTCAAACTTAAGAGTGGTTGTGTTTTCTGCATGAATTCTATGTTCTTTTCTTTATCTTTTTCCTTAAAATGATAAGTGATTAAGTATTGGATGGAAGTTATGTGAAGTATTAATCTTTAAGTTGAATAAATTGTGATGATTTTAAACCTTGTACTTCATTTAATTCTTGATTTGTCTAATTAAGATGTTAATATTTATCGTAAGAACATGTAAGATCTGAGATGGTATTGTCTCAGTAAACTAATGGTAATAATTACATAAGATTGAATAGAATTGGAGAATGTAATTCATATGATTGAGTGCAAATAAATAGGGAAATAAACTTTGAAGGGTGTAGAATTAGAAGACTTTAGAGTTACAAGCTCCCCTAGAGTTTAAGGTTTGTTTAAGATGAGTTAGAATTTGAGGCTGTTTGTTAATGTTTGGGTCTAATGAAGGTTAGAACCAAGAGGTTTTGTTCATGTTTGGGTCTAATGCAGGTTAACAACAAAGATTGTGGTTAGGTCTACTGTGAGTTAGACCTAAAGTGTTGAACTAAGTCTAATTTCGGTTAGACTTAGGGTTTAGGCTTATGTCTAATGTGGCCTAGACCTAAATGATTTAAGCTATGTCCAATTTGTGTTGAACCTAGGGTTTAAGTTTAGGTCTAATGTAGGTTAGACCTAAAGGATTGGTTAGATCTAATTTGGATTAGACCTAGATTTAGTGTTAGGTTTAAGATGAGTTTGACCTATGGTTTATATTAGGTCCAATTTTGGTTGGACCTAGGGTTAGTTTAGGTCTAATGTTGATTAGACTTAAGGCTTAAGTTAGGTCCAATTTGGTTGGGACCTAAGGTTTAGGGTTTGAACAAAGTCTAATTTGTGTTAGACCTAGCAGAGTTAAAAATTATGCCAAGTCTAATGTGGGTTAGACTTAGAGGTGGAGTCGAGAGTCTTAGTTTAGGCATAAGCTAAGCCAAATCTGACTAGAACTCACACTTGTCCTCGATTAGATGGGGTCAAACAGTAGATTCACTTAGGTCTATATTTAATTAAATCCAACTTATGCTCATACAAATTGAGCTAAGCCCAAGTCATTAAAAGTATGTCATAATTAAGGGGCTAACCATGTTGCAAGTTAAGCTCCAAAGATTGGATTAATAATTTAATTTTAGTTTGACAAAAAATTTGGGCCAAAATGTAATTTTTTAATTTTTTGCAAATTTACCCTTAGCCTTCTAATTTTCATTTTAGGATTTTTAAAGGTAGGCATTATCAATTTAGTCTTTAATTTTCTTGTCCTTATTTTTCTTGTTAATTTTCATCTTTAATTTTCAATTTTCAGATTTCTTATAATTATTTATGAAAAAATTATAAATTTGGTAAGAAATTGATCATTTCAATGTTACAGAGATCCTCTGACCATAGCAAATTCAAGAAATATTCTTAAGGGTAGAGGGAAAAGCTCCTAAAATTTTCATTGTCTTTGGGTTTATATTTAATTTTAAAAAATTAAAATACTCTTTGGATTATTTAATTAATTGAAAATAAAATATAATCTATTTATCTTTAGTTTATTATAATTATTTTCTCCTATATTCACAAAGTTTAGAGTATTTTTATTTATTTTATTTATTTTTTCTACACCAATTAATGAAGTTTTAATGTTTTAATTAACTTTATAGATTTATTTAATTCCAAAAAACAAATTTTTCTACTTATCCACGCGACACCACGTCATCCCTTATACTCTCCAAACTCCTATATGACATCTTCTGGTTGGGTGAGCTTTCCAGGTGGGTAGCCAAGATGACGCCAATGCAAAGTTTTCTCCCTCCACATTTTCGTGGTCCGATCAAATCTTTTTCATCCATTTTTAATACATGGAAACAGACAACATCCACTCATCATCTCCATAGGACAATGAAGCAACAACTATCCATGATGAAACCATAAGATCTCGTTTGATTCTCAANAGCCCTCATACATGTCGAGTATCCTGAAAAGCTTTTCGGGCTTAAGCGGTCCAACGGCTATGGCTTCGCCTAAGTTGAGAAATTGCATGATTGAACTCTTACAGATCTCAACAAAGCATGTCTGTCTAAGTGACACTGAAAACTCCGCAAAGATAAGATCGCAAAGACGACTTTCGCTCGAAAGATAAACACGAACAAAAACTTTGAGAGCTCGGTTCCATCTCTTGATCATGGAATTCAGCGACGCCCATTCCAGCTGCAGGACTTCCTCGATGCTCAGTTTTTCAATACGAAGAACAGAAAGGCATTCATCTAGTGCATCCTTTCTGACACTAATGTAGGCTTGGCAGCACTCCTTGTCATACTTGGAAACAAACATTGTTTCAGCTATGGATCTGAGGTCACATAAAACATCAGGATGGATGAGATCGACGACAAAATCTTCGGATTTCCAGCTGCTGTCATGCTGGCTTCTACCCTGAATTGCTTCTTCTTCAAATGAGCTATAAGAGAAGTCCTCTGAAAGTTCGTCTTCCACAGAACGAAACGACATGTGCTCAGGCTCCAAAGGCTGCTTATACTGCCTCAACAGGTGCACAAACTCATCCTCAAGCCTAGACATGGCCATCTGAAGGGTGCTATCTGCGTAGCATAGCAGCTTATTGTACAAGGACGAGGTTATCAACCGATCAACAAGCTGCCGAACTTCGTCAATAACTTGCAGGAATTCAGAAGCTTCTTCAGGGTCTCGGTCCCATATCATGGATTGATCCGAATCAAAGTTGACAACTTTTTCGTGCAATATGCCGAGCCGCGCTTCGATTTCAGCCAATTCTCCTTCTTCTGCAAATGCAGCAACATCATTTATAATTGAGAACACAGAATCAGCAGGGTGAGTCATTTGTTAAAGGACTTGAAGAATTCTTTTACCTGTTAAAAGCTTCTGGTTGGCGACTTGGACGCCTACAACTGATGCACAATTTGCCATGGCTTTTGGGATAAAGTTAATGAGACAGAAAAAGGGAAAAAATC
>JXCR01144092.1:116010-142976 GCA_002079205.1 Phalaenopsis hybrid cultivar | reverse complement strand
ATATATATATATATATATATATATATATATATATATATATATATTGTATGTATGTATGTATATCTTTGATGAATGGTATTTCTAAAAAATTTAATTGACTACAAGGCTATAAAGATTTATAATCAATTAAAAGTATTAATTAAGAAAATAGAATAAAAATTATTATACTGTATTCAAAAGATGTTTTAAATCTTGTCCTAATCCTTAACATCTTATGACTACGTGATTACGGTTGTCAAAATGACTTTTTGTTCGTGAACGACTCGTGTTCGGCTCGCTAAGCAAATGAGCCGAATGCGAACACACTTTTTGAGCTCTAAATATAAATGAGCGGAACACGAGCTAAGCCTAGACTCGCTCGTGTTCGGCTCGTTTACACCCCTATCTGTGGGCCATCACTGATCGTACTTTCATTTCTCTTAATCTATTTGATTTCCTAGATTTGTGTAAATGCATTTTTGATGTATAGATTTTAATTCCCCGCTTATCTTACTTTCTAAAATAGATAACTGTATTAAGAATAAGAGAACCAAATGCAAAATAAATGTTCATTTATTTTTAATCAGTACTTTAAAAATTGAATATCCTGAGTTCCGTGCTCGTAATTTTATAAATTGGGCATGATTGATGCTTTTATTATCTGCATTGTTTTCGACTCAATGCCTCATTAGTTGGACGGCTTGTAGAGTGTTCTCATGGCAAGTGGTAAGAAGCTCACGAAGAATGTGCCTGCGGAACAAATGATGATGAATGCATCTGGGTTGTCCTCTTTGAAACTCGGCCCTGAGTAGGAGCCAGAAATAAGGAAATGGCTGAAAACAATGAGTTGATTGGAAGGTGAAAAGAGGGTAGTGGCAACAAAGCTGCTGGACAAAATGAGCTGGCCTGAGGGTGAAAAGAAGCCTAGGGTGTAAAGAAATCGGGAGGTGAAACGCAAATAGAAGGAAAAAAAATTTCTTCATGTTTTTCATGTTTGTTTGTTGATGCAAATTAGGTGGCCCAGGTCATTGATATTCCCCATAAGAGGGTTGTGGTCCCGTTCCCATAAGGAAACTGTTGATCCGGTGCAAAGCAGAGAGAAAGCGGTCTCCATCCCCAGCCGGTCCAGAAGAAGATGCTGAAAGGGTAACTGATGAACAGTGGAAGTCTATTTGCTTTATTTTCTCACCACTTGGAGAAGATAGATGAGTCATATGCTCAAGCAGCCGATCTACAGTACACGGTAAAAATAATGGTGCTGTAGGAGGAGGTTGGGACACTCGATGGATCTAGCAGCTCTTTAGGCTGAGCTTGCAGATGTTCAAACGACCTGCTTAGTTCTCCGGGTTAAGGCCCAAGCTAGCAGTGTTGATAGATTTAAGCTCGGGCGTAGTGTTATATCATAAGTTGCTTCAGTGACGGCTTGTCTTAGCAGAAGAGACAGAAGAACCACTTATAAAATAATTTCTATAATGAAAAAATGAAATTTCATTTTCACTAATTTTTGAAATATTTTTTTTATGTAATTATTTACTTGAATTATGTGTTGTTGTAACTCAAATTTTTAAAATTGATATACGACTTTCCACGATGCTTCAATTTCTACTGGCTTCTTGATTTTTCTTCTCCCTTTTGTCGTTTCTCTTCTCTCACCCTTCTTACTTTTGTTCAAATGGCTAACAAATATTCATCCCAATTCTTTATGTTGTTCCCCGCAATTGAGAGATCCACACTATCTTTAGACAATGCTCCTCAGTGCTAGGACACTTATGTTTTCAACACTAATATCCATCTGCAAGCTGTTAAACTAGATGATCAGGCGGTCGATGATTTTGGAAGGGATTTGATCTTCTATAGGGATCATATACACTGAGGTATCTCGCTACCATTTTGCAAAGAGCGGCGATTGATTCTAAAATATTTTATTCCTACTTAGAACGAGAAGAACTCAATATCGACCATAATTACGTATGTGAACCACTATCAGCGAAGAGAAATCCCTTGGTCACAGGAGCTCTTCTCTCTCATGTTCTCGGTCAAGCTAGATGGATACGTTGATTTTGGATTGACACAAAAGTTCCATCTATTGATAATTTAAAACAAAATCAATGATCGAAAGCAACATTTCATGATCAGTTTGACTAAAGGCTAGCGGATTCCGATCCATCTGACCGACAAAAGATACAACAACAAGAAGATTGTGCCTTCTTGAATCTAAAGCATGACATCGGCTATTGAAGGGAAGCATCTCACCCTCCTCTAGTACACCTCCATAATGGTGGTGAATGGGTCCCGAGCCTAGAGAAGTTTGGTGTGATGAGTGCGGAGGCATGGGCAGCATCGAATGTTAAGGAGAAGAAGAAACAGGTTGAAAAATTTTCCTGGCTCAAAAAAAGTTGCAAAAGAAAGCGGTCTTACTAGAATCTACCAAGGAAGTGAGAGAGGAAGCGACCGTTCACACCATTGGCAAGATTCTAGGTTTGGATTATTGTCATTCCACTTTTAAAACTACCATTGTAATACAAAAGATCTAATTTGGAGAATTTAATTTGATCAAGTGAAAGCCTATTCTAATTGGTATATGTTCTTTCAAGGAACAAGACCAAAAGGGCAACATAATTTCAAGTTACTTGAGGCTTGATGCTGAGAGTCTTTGGATAAACTGTTTGATTGGGAGTCGGGCTTCATGATAGGTGACCACTGATCCCAAAACTGCTTATATGCAACAGTATAACAATGTCTCTGATTATATTTTCACTTATATTTTCTTACTTTGCAACAGAGTCAAAACTTGATTCTGAAGAAAATAAAAAATTAACTTTTCAATTTATATATACTAGGATACTGATACACCTAAAACATATAGTGTTTCTATATGCATTTTTATATCTATTTTTGAGATATTGCACTTTAATGANATATATATATATTGGGATACTACGCAAGTATACGTATCGTTATCAAGTAATATAGAACTTTTTGATTAAGACCTGAATATCGAACCCACAGGGAAATTATGCAATATGCTATATTGAACAATAAACTTTCTATTTTAAAAAGACAATTACATAAACTATAAATATTTTTGTAGTATTAAAATTTAAATCTTTTTGTTATTTTTGATATTTTGACAGAAAATAACAATTTAAAAAGATAACTTGAGTTTATTTAAAAGAAAAACACTGAATTTGAAAATATCTTTCTCGTTATCATGAATCAGTAATAAGCATAGGAATTCTGTTGTGGTAGTATGCAAATTGTGTTGTGCCAAAATAGAAGCAATTATATTATTTACCCTTACTAGAGATGCTATAAAAAACATTGGCTAATTTAATGTTTGAATAGTTCTCAAAACCAACTAGGCAGGGAAGATATCGGCTCGCATTCTAGAGTTTCCTAGATTCCCTCCACCTGGGGGCTAACATCTCGTATCAAAACCTAAAAATAAACCAAGTTGGGGGCTTTAACCTGTCACTTTAAAGTCCTCTAACTCTACACCCTTCAATGATTATTTCCCTATTTATTTGCACTAAATCATATGAATACATTCTCACTCATACAACCTCATGTGATTCTTTCTAATTGTTGACTGAGACAATACCAGCCCGGTTCTTACATATTCTCACAACAAATTTTAACATCTTGATAGGCCAAATCATGAAGTAAATGAAGTTCATGGATTTAAATCATCACAACTTCTTTTAACATTAAAGATTAATACTCTCCACAACTTCCATTCAACACTTTAATAACTTATCATTTTAAGGAGAAAGATAAAGAAAGCTACTCAGAATCCATGGAGAAAAAAAACAACATTTTAGTTTAAAAGTAGAAATCATTGTCAAACCAACAAGAAGTCTCAATTAAAACCAAAAGTAGTTCAAAACAAAAGATAAAAATTTATCTCAAATCCTCCATCAAACTCTTGAAGTTCCTTTGAATCTCTTCTCTTTTACAACACTCTTAACTCTCAAAATAAAACTAAAACAAAAAGGATAAAGTAAATATTGGGTGCCTGAAAATCTCTCCAAAACTTTCTCAAAAACTCCCCCTTTCCAACACTTTTCAGAACTTTTAAGCATACTTCAAAAAGTATCAACTTCCTTCTTTTATAAATATTCAAGAAGTGTCTTAATAACTCATCAAATAGTGTCCCAGTTTAATGTATTCTCTAAAGGATGCCTCCTTTCGCAAGTCTTTTAATAATATTTTTGTTCCTAGTGGTCATAACCAACCTCTTTAGCCAATAGGTGCCACAAATACCTCTTCAAAATTCAGCCAAATGAAGAAAATCTCCAAATAACTACCTCTGGCGCTTATTCGCGGGGCCTTTGACACTTAGGCGTGACCTTCTCTATTTAATCGGCGCTTAAGCGTCGGATCTGGCTCTTAGGCGCCAAAACACTTTAGCACAATTTTTATCTCTTTGCTCCAAATTTGATCCTTTTTCACTCCTTTTAGCATTTTTCACCTTTTTACTTATACCTGAAAGAAAAACACACAAATACCTTCCATTAAAGCGCAATATCTCAAAAATAGGTATAAAAATGTATATAAAAATACAATATATTTTAGGTGTATCAAAATCCCCCAAACTTAAAATGATACTTGTCCTCAAGTGACACTTCAACCTTTAAAACCTAAATAAGTATGATATGTATATGAGTTTCTTTGGGAGTTACAAAAATTTATATTTAGAAATATAGTAGTATAATTTAGATAAAATAATTTATAAATGAGACCAACTTAAAGTTTTAAAAATTTTTAATGTTAAGAAATATGAAAATATGAGTTCCTATCTAATTCAGAAATATTATAGATTTTTCAAATTTTGAATTTAGTTCTTTTATTATCTCTACTTTAAAATTTTTATTTTAAATAATTTTACTCACTATATTATTTTTTAAGCTTAAGATTTTCTCAAGTTTTATACTTTAAAAAGTTCAAATGTGGAACCAATTTTTAATTAGGCACTAATCCTCAAGCTTCTCCTCCCATATTCTTTTTTTTCTTTTTCTTTTCTTTTTATTTTCTTTTTCTTTTCTTTTTCTTTTTCTTTTTCAGGCAAGGATTAATATATCTCGATAGGTCTTTAATAATTTTAAATTCCACTTCTCTTTTCCTAAAGCAATGTCTTGATATAAATGTTTCACTTATAAATATAATAATAGTTTTGAAAATTATTTTAATAAAAGAAATTGAAGTATTAAATATAAAATTCTAAATTTCTAAATTTTTTAAAAATACAATTTTTCTTACTAAAGATAGTTACTTATATTAAACAGTTTCTACACTAAAAACTTTTAATCTAAAATTTTACTTCATTACTCAGAATTTTAACTAAATTTTCTTACTCATTTCTAAAATCAAATTTTACTTCCCTGATATAACTTCATATACATTATTATTTTTTTTAAAATCAAATTCACTAGTAGCACATTTGAGAATAAATAAAATACAAGTTTCGAAAATATTTTTCATCCCCCCCAAACTTAAATTTTTAACAGATTAAATATTTTAGCATCAGATATATATAAGTAGAAATGAAAATTGAAATAACATGCTTACATGAATTTTTAATCCTAAGTATACAAGTATAAAACTAAAGACAAGAATAAAATTAATTTTGATCATTTTTTTATCATTTTCATTTTAATTTAACATGTAGAGATTCAATAGACTTCTTAGTACTGGGTATAAACATAAAAACAAACAAGCACACTAACTTTGACTTCACAGTCTCAACATAAAAACAAACACACTAACAATTCAAAAGAAAAATACAGGGTAGCAGTTTTCTAAGTTTAAAATTTAAAACTAAAGTTAGCAAGATTTTCAACTTTCCAAAAGATATAGAATTAAATTCAATCCTTAACTAACTAACACAGTACTAAACACACAACAACAGTTACTACCCTATAATTTAAATCAAAATACTAACAAAACACAAACAACACAATAACAACTAAATATAAGTCCAAACCATAACATAATCCAAATAAACACACAAATGCAAATGTAGCAAGCCCAGACTATATAATGTATAACACATCACAACACATGTCTCAAGTCCGAACGTAAAAATAAAAAACACATTACAAATCTCAAGTCCAAATCACATAGTCTAACACATATTACAGACATAAAATTAATTCAGTCCTCCTCCTCATCATCTTTAGAATCACCGCTTATCCAGACATTTGTAGATTCATAATCAAGGTATCTAGAATACGGAGGAAATTGCACTCCTCGATTACCGCTAATGAGGCCTTCCAAAGATGAGTGAAATTTCTCTTCATAATCACTTTTCCTTCTATTATACCCATCAATATGTTCTGCAAAATGCTCTAAAATTTGAACTTTATCAGCTGTATAATTAATATTGTCCATCATCCTCTGTAATAATTGATCTTGGGTCTCAGTAGACTCACCTCTAGAAGTAGAAGCACGTGAGGAAGATGGTATAGATGTAGAAGCAGTAGACGTTGTCATTCCATAGCTCCTTGAAAATACTCCTCTCCAGCCAAAAATAGAATGTTCAGAATAAGTCTTCACATTCACATTTGTAATAGGCTTTAGAGGCAACAGTACTTCCTCCCAGCTATCATTTTTCACTCCAGCCTGCTCACATAAAGAAAATATCAATGAAGCAAATCTCAGACCTGCAGTAGTAACGACAGTGGTAGAACTGATGATAGTCTGATATATCAAAGTTCAAAGCTCTTATGTTGATGAGCTTTCCTTCCTAGATAAGATAATTTAACGTCGCTCTCTCTCTCTCTGGTAACTTCACTGAGATGATTTGTTGGTAGCATACGAGCAGAAATAAAATAGTGTCATGCCTTCGAAGGTGCACTTAACTTTGACGTGGAAAAATTGACTCTCCTCTCATTAGTGATTTTCCAGAGTCCTCTTCCAATAGTCAAATAAGAAATAATCTCATCTAGCTCCATCTCAGTCAGATTATAATTCACATAAAAACACAAAGTATCTGGTGGCAAATGGTAAAACAAATTGGTTACCTCCGGTGAAAAAGAAACCAACTTTCCTCGAACCATGAATCTATCATCTTCAGCTTTAGGTAGGTTTGCGTAGAACTCTCTAACAACAGAAATAACTGCAACAGTAGAAAAACAACAGAACCGTTCCCACTGTCGGCGAATGATCAGATCTTCTATAGATCCACTTGAATTCTTAAAACACCGAATCAAAAGGGCTCTTTCCTTTACTCCTCTTCACTCTTGGTGTCATTCTAAAATTTTATAAAATTCCAAAAATAACTTCAAAAATCAAGTCTAAACTACTAAACTAAACTTCTAAAAGCATAAACTACACTTTCTATGCAATTTCCATAGATTTTTCCTCATTTTTCACCATGAATATTGAATTTTCAAATTCTTCCAAATGTACTCAAAATATATGGTGAAAATCCAAAATTTTTACATAAAAGTAATGCTCTTACCTTAAGAAATCTGAATATAGCAAATTATTCTTAATTCCACAAAGAAATGTCCACTAAATAGTGTGCCCTAGCTCTCTAAAACTGTGATTTTAAGATGTTGAAGGTGACTGGAGGGTGAAAAATGGCGATTTTTGGGTTAATTTTTCACTATTAACCATTCGCGAATCGGTTTTCATGAACCGGCGCTTAAGCGCAGATAAGTGGTGCTTAGACGCCTGCCTCTAAGGTAACCTTCGCTTAATCGTGAGAATGTGGCGCTTAGGCGCCAGTGCACGATTTTTGAGATTTTTAAATTTAAGTAAAATGTTTTATTTTCCTAAGTATGCCACTCCTAAATGGTCTCATAACACTTAAATGACTATTTTCATCTCCTTTAACTCTCCTCTCTCTCAAAATTCTCTATATTACTCAATTCAATTCGAGGCTAAAAATAACATAAATTTTCACACAAACAAACATATATTCATTCAAAAACTATTACAAATACATGTAACACTAAATTCTCACTCCAAATAGTCTCGGATGAGAAAATTTTCTAAGCACAAACACTTAACAAACATTCACAATTAAACACATAAAAGCATAAACACTAAAAACAAGACTTAAACACTAACACATAAACACAACAACTCATAACAAACAAACTCTGACATCGAACTTAATTCTATTCTTCATTTGATGGGACAAACTCTGGTCTTTCATTTGTCTCTCATGGGGCAATCAGAATATAAAGTTGATAAAACGGACGGTGGTGACGAGCTCGGATACTATCTTCTTCAATACATTTCTACTTAAGAAACATCTCCTTATCAGCTTCATCTATATAACTAGTATCACTAAATTTCATTTTCAATTTCCATCCAATAATCAAGATGTGCATGAATCTCAATTACCTTGGTCTCAAGTAAAGCCATGGTATTGTCAATTTTGCTGATCTTTTCTGATATTCCTTCGATACTAACGGCAAAGAAACAATTATACATTTCTTGTGCACTTTCACTAATAAATTTCTTCCCATGGTCTCTTCCTTCTTCTTCAAATCCATCTCCCATGAAGACATCTTCTCAAAATCTCTCTCTCTTATAGACTTTAGGGTTGAAAATGATCTGTGGGTAAAATTCCTTCACAAAACCCTTTTATTTATAGGCCTAAATCTCTCCAATAACTTCTAGGCATGTCTTGGAATTGCTTTAGCACATTTTTACAAACTAATTGGTGGTTAAGCTTTCTAAAATCTTAATTTAGCATAGGTTTTTTAACTACTGCGCTTAAGCGCCAGTGCACAATTTTGCACCAGTCAACTAAACATCCAAATTCTCATTCTAACTTATCTAGGTTATTAAATAAAGTCTTAAAAGCAATACTAACACATAATAGTCAAAAAAATACTACCCCAATTTTCTTAATCACACACAAACAACAATCAAAGAAAAAACATATGATAATTATGGGTTGCCTCCCACAAAGTGCTTGGTTTTACGTGATCAGCCTAACGTAACCAGTTCTTATTCTTGTTGACCCAACATCATTCAATTGTTAAATTTATAATGATCCCCTACTAAATAAGGTTTCAGTCTATGACCATTCACTTTAAACACTTTATCAGTCTTAGGATCTTTAATATCCACAACTACATAAGGATAAAATTTTATTACAACAAATGGGTCCATCCACTAGGACTTAAGTTTGTTTGGAAATAATCTTGAACTTGCATTATATAGCAAAGCTTGTTGCCCTGGCTGAAAATTTGTAGTAAGAATCCTTTGATCATGCCACATCTTTATCTTTTTTTCATAAATCTTAGCACTCTTATAAATTCATTCCTTATATTTTCAAGCTCATTTAATTGTAACAATCTTTTCTCACTAGCATCTTTCAAATTATAATTGAACTCTTTAATTCATTTAATTGCAATAATCTTTTCTCACCAGCATCTTTCAAATTATAATTGAACTCTTTAATCTCCCAATATGTTTTATGCTCAAGTTCAATTGGTAAGTGACAAGCTTTCTCAACTATTAGCCTATATGGGGACATCCTGTAGGAGTTCTATATGCAGTCCTATAAGCCCACAAAGCATAGTCAAGTTTGACTGACCAATCTATCTTGGTTAGATTTACAGATTTTTTCATAATTCTTTTAATTTCTTGATTGGATAACTCAGTCAAACCACTTGTCTGAGTATGATAAACAATAGCAATTCTATGATTTATATGATATTTCTTTAATAACTTATCTATTTTGACATTTCTAAAATGACTTCCCCATCAGTTATGATAACTCTCAGCATCCTAAATCTACAAAATATGTTTGTTTTCAAAAATTTTGCAACACATTGAGCATCACATTGAGGTAAAGCAACAACTTCTATTCATTTGGATACATAGTCCACTGCTAACAGTATATATAAATTTCTGAAAGATGGTACAAATGGTCCAATGAAATCCAATCCCCAAACATCAAATATTTAAACTTCTAGCATATAATTGAGGGACATCGTATTTCTTCTAGAAATATTGCCTACTCGTTGACATCTATCACAAGTTTTGATACATTCATTAACATCTCTAAAAAAAGTAGGCCAATAAAATCTATATTGTAAAATTTTGTATGTTCTTTTATCAACACCAAAATGTCCCCCAAAATCAGAATTATGTCATTTTTAGATAAATTATAAGTTTCTTCTAATGGTACACATCTTCGAATAATCAGATCATTTCCTTGTTTATATAAAAATGGGTCATCCAAAAAATAAGTCTTAGCTTCAGACATAAATTTCCTCTTCTGTTGGTGTGTCATTCCATAGGGTATAATTTCCCTAACAAGAAAGTTCACAATGTCGGCATACCACGGAACACACCACTCATTAATATTGAATTCAAACCTGGACAAATGATTCGTAATTTGATTTTCAGTCCCCTTTCGATCTACTATTTCAAAATCAAATTCCTGTAAAAGAGGAATCCATCTTATAAGTCTAGGTTTATCATTCTTCTTTTCATTAAGTACTTAATAGCAGAATGTTCTTTATGCACTACACAATGAGTTCCAATTAAATATGATCGAAATTTATCAATGGCATATACTATTGTTAATAACTCTTTTCAGTGGTGGTATAATTAATTTAAGTTTCAATAAGAGTTATACTAGCATAGTGAATTAATTTGAAAATTTTATCATATCTTTTTCCTAAAATAGCTCCAATAGCATAATCACTAGCATCACACATTAATTCAAAAGATTTTCCCCAATCTAGTGAAACTATAATTGATGCAGTGACTAATTTTTCTTTTAATAACTTGAAAGCTTTTAGGCAATCCTCATCAAAATTGAAAATTGCATCTTTCTCCAGTAAATGACATAAATGCTTAACAATCTTTGAAAAGTCTTTAATATATCACATGTAGAATCCAACATGTCCTAAAAAACTCCTAATTTCCCTTACATTCGTTGGATAAAGTAAATTAGCAATCACTTGAATTTTAGTAGGATCTACTTTCATACTATTTTTTGATATTTGATGCCTAATACAATTCCTCCTACTACCATAAATTGGCATTTTTCCTAGTTAAGGACTAAATTTGTTTCTTCACAACACTTAAGAAATTTAGATAAATGTTCTAAACATGAATCAAATGAAGTTCCAAACACTGAGAAATCATTCATAAATATTTCATTTCCTTTTTCAATTAAATCACAAAAAATCTGCATCATACATCTTTGAAATGTAGCAGGGGCATTACATAAACCAAAGGGAATTCTTCTAAAATCAAAGTAAATAAAGGACTAATAAAAGTTATTTTCTCTTGATCCTCAAGAGTTATTTGTATTTGGTGATAACCAGTATATTCATCTAGAAAACAAAAGTATTTATGCCCAGTTAGTCTATCCAGCATTTGATCTAGAAAGGGTAGTGAAAAATGATCATTCATAGTGACAAGATTTAATTTTCTATAATGAATGCATATTCACAACCTTGTAACTTATTGTATTACCTCATTATGTTCATTCACAGTCACAGTTACTCCTCTTTTCTTAAGAACGTAGTGAATTGGACTAACCCATGCACTATCTGAAATAGGGTAGATAATTCCAGCATCTAACCATATTAAAATTTCTTTCTTAGAAACTTCTTTCATGATAGGATTCAATCTCCTTTCAGGATGAGCCCTGGGATTGCAGTTCTCTTCCATATGAATTCTATGCAAACAAATTGAAGGGCTGATTCCTTTAATATCAGATATAGTCCTCCCAAAGGATTTCTTAAAATTTTTCAAAATTTTCATTAATCTTTCTTTTTCTTCCATCATTAATTTTGAGGAAATTATAACTGGTAAAGTAGAAGAATCTCCTAAAAAGGTATATTTTCAATGATTAGGAAGTAACTTCAACTCAATTTCTGGAGGTTTTTCAATTGATGGACAAAATGGTTTGTCTTTGTCTATCATGTCCAGAATTTCAAAACTTTCTCGAACATAGTTTGAATCTTCCTTAAAAAGATCTTCACATTAATCTAATTCCTCTTCTTACTCGTGTTCCAAATCTTGTACTTCAAATATTTTCTTTAAAAGTAGATTTGAAATGGCATTCACTCAGATATCTTATAACTCCATTCTATAGCAGTCATCATCTTTACCTTTTGCAGGATACTTCATTGAGCTTGAAATGTTAAAAGTAACAGTTTAATTCCCCTTTTTCACATCTATCATTGGTCTTCCTATGACTAGGAAAGGACTCCTCAAAATGATAGGTATCTATCTATCTTCCTCCATATCTAGCACAATGAAATCAACATGAAAGATAAATTGATTCACTTTCGCTAGGACACCTTCTATAACTCCTTTAGGGTATAATATGAAACGATCTGCAAACTTCAGAGTTATAGTAGTAGGGGTTATTTCTCCTAATCCTAATCTTTTAAATATTAATAATGGAATAAGGTTAATGCTTGCACCTAAATCACATAAGGTTTTCCCATAAAATCTTTCTTCTATTGCACATGAAAATGTAAAGCTACCAGGATCTTTAAGCTTTTCAGGAAGCTTCTTCTGAATTATAGTACTGCAATCCTCAATAAGTGCAACAGTTTCATTATCTTCAAACTTCCTTTTCTGTTGAGAAATCCTTCATAAACATTACATAGCTTCGCATTTGTTTTAAGGCTTCAGTAAATGGAATATTAATGTTAAGCTTCTTAAAAATCTCCATAAATTTTGAAAATTGCTTATCCAACTTGTGTTGATGAAGTCTATGAGGAAATGGAGGTGGTGGTTTTTCTTAGTCATTTTTTAGAGGAGAAATAGGTCTTTCAGATTCTTTTGGAGCGTCTACTTTTGATTCTTCAATTTCTTTTCTCTCTACATCAGTTTCTTTTTGAATCGTACCTTCTAACTCTCTTCCACTTCTAGTTGAACGGCTTTAACTTGCTCTTTATTTTTGTCTTTTAGATTTATTTCAGTATTACTAGGAAGTGTTCCTTGGGATCTATTACTTAATGAATTTGTGATTTTTCCAAGTCGATTCTCAATATTTCTAACTGTAGCTCCTTGACTTTAAGACTGAGTTTCCATTTGTAACACCACTTCTTCTATAGATAACTTCTTCTCCTTAAATTGTGTATTACTGTTGAAAGTTGAAGGATAAGTAGATTTATAATTATTATTTCCTTGGTTGTTCCAATTTCCCAATGGGTTTCCTTGATTGTTCCCCCATTGTTGTTTTATTACCAATCATAGTGTTATTCCAGCTAAAGTTGGGATGGTTCTTCCAACCTGGGTTATAGTAATTTGATTATGGGTTATTCTGCTAGTTATTTATGGCATTCAAAGTTTCTAATTATGCTTGAGAACCTACCATTTGGCCTAATGAATTCTCTTTAATCATGAAAATTGTTTGAGAAAAATTCATTCCAAATTGGTCTAACTTCCTTAAAATTGCAGCAATCTGATTTGATAACATAGTAAATACATCACATTCATGAATATTGGCTACTTTCTTTGGATTTACCCTCTCAGAAGGCCATTGAAAATTATTGGTAGCTATTTCTTTAATTAAAGCATAAGCGTCATGAAATGGTTTTGACATCAATGAACCACCAACAACGATCGATAATAGATCTAAGAGATCCAACTAATCCATTATAAAAAGTTTGAATTATTAACCAATCTAGTATAGGATGGTGTGGAAACTTTCTTAAGAGTTTTTAAAATTGTTCTCATGCTTCATAAATAGATTCCCCTTCAAACTGATTAAAAGATGTAATATCATTTCTATGCTTCACAGTTTTTGATGGTGGAAAATATTTAACAAGGAATTTTTGCGCTAAATCACCCCAAGTTCTGATAGATCCATGTGCTAACAAATTCGACCACATATTAGCTTTATCCCTCAGTGAGAAAAAAAATAACCTAAGTCTTATGACATCATCTGATACACCATCGTATTTAAATGTAGTGCACAATTCTGTAAATTTGGATCTTCAGTTGGTGATCTCCCAAACTGATTATTTGATACCATTTGGATAATAGTGCAAGATGTAAATTTGGATCTTCAGTTGGTGATCTCCCAAACTGATTATTTGATATCATTTGAATAATATGTAAATTTGGATCTTCAGTTGGTGATCCCCCAAACTGATTATTTGATACCATTTGAATAATAACAGGTTTAAGCTCAAATGAATTAGCTACTATA
Organism: Phalaenopsis hybrid cultivar; assembly: GCA_002079205.1. NCBI lineage: Eukaryota > Viridiplantae > Streptophyta > Magnoliopsida > Asparagales > Orchidaceae > Phalaenopsis > Phalaenopsis hybrid cultivar. Next base: position 128,842 of record JXCR01144092.1, on the reverse strand, counting down.
ATAGGTTTTTGAATAATATAGTATGGTTGGAATAATCTCGTAAAGCTCTAAACTCTTGATGAATTTCAGCATTTTAATTATTTTGGTTTGCCATTTCTGTAATTTTTTTTAGATTTTTTGAGATTTTTGATTTTTTTGATCTTTATAATTTTTTAAACAGTTCTTTCTAATTCAGAATCATATGGCAATAGTCCTTCAGAACCTAAACTACGCATACACTAACTTAAAATAAAAATAAAACAAAACACACAAAATAAAATACAATAATTGTTAAAGTTTAAATAAGACTTTATAAAAATAGAAAATTGTGCTTTTAAATCAATTAATATCCCCAGCAACAGCCCCAAAAACTTGATCCTGAAACTGCTTATATGCAACAGTATAACAATGTCTCTGATTATACTTTTACTTATGTTTCCTTACTTTGCAAGAGAGTCAAAACTTGATCCTGAAGAAAATAAGAATTTAACTTTTCAATTTTTATATATATTGGGATACTACGCAAGTATACATATTGTTATCAAGTAACATAAGACTTTTTGATTAAGACCTGAATATCAAACCCACAAAAAAATTGTGCAATATGCTCTATTGAACAACAAACTTTTTATTTTAAAAGGACAATTACTTAAATTATAAATCTTTTTACAATATTAAAATTCAAATCTTTTTTGTATTTTTTATATTTTGGAAGAACAGTAATAATTTAAAAAGATAACTAGAGTATGTAAAAGAAAAGCACTAAATTTGAAAATATCTTTCTCTTTATCATGAATCAATAATAAGTGTAGGAATTCTGTTATGGTGGTATGCAAATGGTGTTGCGCCAAATATGAGAAATTATATTAGTTACCCTTTCTAGAGATACTAAAAAAAATAGTGGCTAATTTAAAGTTTGAATAGTTCTAAAGACCGGCTAGGCAGGGAAGATACCAGCTCTCACTCTAGTGTTCCCTCGATTCCCTCCACCTGGGGGCTAACATCTCGTATTACAACCTAAAAAAATAAACCAAGTTAGGGGCTTTAACCTGTCACTTTAAAGTCCTCTAACCTACACCCTTCAATGATTATTTCTCTATTTATTTGCACTCAATCATATGAATTACATTCTCACTCATACAACCTCATGTGATTCTTTCCAATTGTTGACTGAGACAACACCAGCCCGGTTCTTACATGCTCTCACAACAAATTTTAACATCTTGATAGGCCAAATCAAGAAGTAAATGAAGTTCATGGATTTAAATCATCACAACTTCTTCCAACACTAAAGACTAATATTCTCCACAACATCCATCCAACACTTTAATTGCATATCATTTTAAGAAGAAAAATAAAGAAAACTACTCAGAATCCATGGAGAATGAAACCATACTTTAGCTTAAAAGTAGAAATCATTGTCAAACCAACAAGAAGTCTCAATTAAAACCAAAAAGTAGTTCAAATAAAGTAGAAATCATTGTCAAACCAACAAGAAGTCTTGATTAAAACTAAAAGTAGTTTAATACACTTCAGTTTAAAAGTAGAAATCATTGTCAAACCAACAAGAAGTCTCGATTAAAACCAAAAGTAGTTAAAAAAAAAGATAAAAACTTATCTCAAATCCTCCACCAAACTCTTGAAGTTCTTTTGAATCTCTTCTCTTTTACAACACTTTTAACTTTCAAAATAAAACTAAAAACAAAAAGGATAAAGTAAATTTTTTGTGCCTGAAAACTCTTCAAAACTCTCTAAAAAACTCCCACTTTCCAACACTTTTAAGAACTTTCAAGCACACTTCAAAAAGTCTCAACTTCCTTCTTTTATAAATCTCCAAGAGGTGCCTTGGTAACTCTTCAAAATGTGTCCTAATTTGATGTATTCTCCAAAGGATGCCTCCTTTTGTAAGTCTTTTAATAATATTTTTGTTCCTAGTGGTCATAACCACCCTCTTTAGGTAATAGGTGCCTTAATTACCTCTTCCAAATTCGGCCAAATGAAAAAAACTGCCAAATAACTGCCTCTGTCGCTTAAGCACGGGGCCTCTAGCACTTAGGCATGACCTTATCTGTTTAACCGGTGCTTAAGCACCGGATTTGGTGCTTAAGCGCCAAAATACTTTAGCACAATTTTCACCTCTTTGCTCCAAATTTGATCCTTTTTCACTCATTTTAGCATTTTTCACCTTCTTACTTGTTCTTGAAAGAAAAACACACAAATATCTTCCATTAAAGCGTAATATCTTAAAATAGGTATAAATATGCGTATAAGAACACTATATATTTTAGGTGTATCAACCACCACCAACATCATTGATTATGATGCAAGAGGGGAAGCTAGGCATCCCTCTCTTATGGTTTCTATCGAATTTGAGCCTTCTTTATTTAATTAACCTCTGAATATTCTTAATAAGCATTAATATAAGTCAAATCATCATTAAAAATTTTATTAATTCTATCAAATTAGATAAACTAAAAAGTAATCTAAAGAGCTAAGAGAAAATATTTTCAAGTAATCTTACAAGCCAAATTATCAGATTGAGATATGAGTTAATTGAAATTACTTGAAAAAAGAAGAAAAAATTATCAAGAATACAGTTCTTAAGTAACTATTGACAGAAAATGCATTCAAAGAAAAGGTGATTATGAGATTCATTCTCATTCTAACTAAAAAATAATTTATGTTGACTAAAACCTTTCTATGGTAGATGATATCAACAGTATTAGGTCGCTAAGGAAGATTCTTTTTTCAAAAATAAAAAGAAAATTTGATTGCATAACCGTAACCTAAATTTGCTTATACTAATAATCAACAGGAAAATAATGCTCATTTAACTAATAATCAACAGGAAAATAATTGTAAGAATAAATGTTATTCCCTTTCGATGCAAGTAATACCCTTGCTAATAAAAGTACTCAATTATTTATTATTGCATCAAATATTGGCATTAAGATTATAATGCAAATTCAAAGCACCATTCGATATAATATCATAAATTTTAGTAGATTTAGGGTAACTAAACTATGAGAAATTATCATTACTAAACTTTTCATAGAAAGAAAAGCTAAAAATTAAAGATCAAAATAGAAAGCAAAGGGTTGTTATTGATAATTTTAAATTCCAAAGAATTTTTTATCTTAAAAATACTTTTAACAAAATATTTTCATAAAATGTATATTTGGTGTTAATCCAAATAGAATCATAATGACAAACATACCGTTTAGAAAGTAGATAGTTAATATTATATATTTTTCAAATCAACTTCACTTTACACATAGTGTTTATAGAGTTTGAATATAGGGGACCAGTACCATATTTATACTTGGGAAGATTTAATACTTTCTAAGAAATGATTTACAAATTTTTATCTCTATTATTTTTGTTAAAAATTATTAATTAAAGAATAAATCTTCTTCCTAATCCTTTTAGGTAGGAAAGAAAAATGAAACTAATGTTAAACGTAGCTACATATGGTATCTTTAATCAATTGAAAATAATGATCCACAAATAAAAAAAATTTTCTTACAACTCACTAACTAACCATAAAGTTTATGCAAAAGATTTTTACAATCATTAAACTTAAACTTGGAAGGTTTAATAACAATGTCAAGATAGTTCCAAGAACAATAATTAACAAAAAAGCCAGAGTAATTACAAATATTATTTTAAGTTTGAGCCTCAGTAGATATAGAAAAATTAATAGCTAATTTAGAACAATTAACAAGAAATTTAAAATTTATATTAAAGTAATCCAAAATCTAATAAAAAAATTTAACGTTCAAGTTAACTGATACACCTAAAATATATAGTATTTTTATACACATTTTTATACCTATTTTTGAGATATTGCAATCTAACAGAAGGTATTTGTGTCTTTTTTTAGGCACAACTAACAAGGTGAAAAATGGCAAAATTAGTGAAAAAGGATCAAATATGAAGCAAAAATGCAAAAAAATGGTGCAAAAGTATTTTGGCACCTAAGGGCCAGATCCGACGCTTATGCACCGGTGAGACAGAGAAGGCTGTGCCTAAGCTCCAGAGGCACCGTGCTTAAGCACCAGTAACAGTTACTTGACGGTTTAATTTATTTTGATGAATTTTGAAGGGACATTTGAGACACCTAATGCCTAAAGAGGGTAGTTATGACCACTATAAACAAAAATATAGTTAAAAGACTTGTGAAATGAGATATCCCTTGAAGAATACATTCAATTTGGATACATTTCAAAGAGATACCAAGGTCCTAAAATAATTCTTGGAGAAACTTTTGAAGAGGCGGTTTACGCATCTTTGGGGAAAGTTTCAGGCATAAAAAATCTACCTTTATTTTTTTTCTTTTATTTTTAGTTTTATTTTGAGAGTTAAGAGTGTTGTAAGAAGAGAAGAGATTCAAAGGAACTTCTATAATTTGGTGGAGGATTTGAGATAAGTTTTTATCTTTTTGTTACTACATTTAGTTTTAATTGAGACTTCTTGTTGATTAATCTTTAATGTTGGAAATAAATTTCTTATATTCTTTTAATCAATATCCATTCATATATTTTGCTTCTCTATATGGTGTGTGTTGAACTATATGGACCAAGTGGAAGAATGTTGAGATTCTTTATTTAAGATTCCCAAATTAATTAATGTTGGGAAATAAATTTCCTTCTTTAGGATTCCCAAGTTAATTAATGTTGGGAAATAAATTTTTTTATTTAGGATTCCCAAATTTAATTAATTTGGGAATCCTAAAGAAAGAAATTTATTTCTCAACATTAATTAATTTCGGAATCCTAAAGAAAGAAATTTATTTCCCAACATTAATTAATTTGGGAATCCTAAATAAAGAAATTTATTTCCCAACATTAATAAATTTGGGAATCCTGAAGAAAGAATCCCAACATTCTCTCACTTGGTCCATATAGTTCAACACACACCCTATAAAGAAGAAAAATATATGAATCATGGTGATAGGTCCTCTTATAGTGAGTATTATCTTCCATGTATTACACTATATCAAGTTTCTCAACACTAGCCCATATAATTGAATGAATAAACCATATGTCTATTCCAAGTCCAAACCAAATGAGATTTCTCAAAATAAATGAATGAATAAATATGTGCACAAAACCATATTAGAAAATATCAACAAAATTAAGAGTTTCATTAAAACAATAAATGTATAATGTAAATCACATTATGGAACCAAGTCCCATTCGTACTACATGATTTATAAAATTCTTTGGTGGCATGCCTTTAGTCAAAGGATCAGCAATCATTAACTCAGTGCTAACATGTTCAATGACCACTTTCTTTTCCTTAACACGTTATCTTATGGCTAAATATTTGATGTCGATGTGTTTACTTTAACTTCCTATCTTATTGTTCTTAATCATAAATACTGCAGCTGAGTTGTCACAGTACAATTTTAATGGCCTTGAATTAGATTCTACGACTCTAAGCCCATATATGAAAATCTTCAACCATACACCATGCGAGGTAGCCTCAAAACAGGATACGAACTCAGCTTCCATAGTGGAAGTAGCAGTCAAGGTTTGCTTAGCACTTCTCCAAGATACAGCTCCACCAGCTAGCATGAAAATATAACCAGATGTTAATTTTCTTGAGTCAATGCAGCCAAAATAGTCTGAATCAGAGTAGCCAGTCATCTCTAAATTATTAGTTCGTTTGTACATGAGCATGTAGCCCTTTGTACCTTGAAGATATCTCATCACTTTCTTTGTAGCTTTCCAGTGGTCGATACCTGGATTACTATGATATCTTCCCAACACTCCAAGAGCAAATGCTATTTCAGGTCTGGTACAAACCTGAGCATACATAAGGCTTCCAAAAGCTGAAGCATATGGAATGTTCTTCATGTGTTCCCATTTGAAATTATTTTTCAGGCACTGACTCAAATCGAATCTATCACCCTTCATAATAGGTGTTATACTCGGTGAACAATTCTTCATGTGAAATTTTTATAGAACTTTCTTGATATAGCTCTCTTGAGAAAAACCAAAATACTTCGAGATCTTTCCCTATGGATCTTAATGCCAATGAAATAAGATGTCTCACCTATATCCTTCATATCAAAGTTCTTAGAGAGGAATTGTTTCACCTCATAAAGTAAACCCCTATTTTTTGTTGCAAGTAAAATTTCATCTACATATAATACAAGAAAACAAATTTTACTCCAACTAACCTTAAGGTATATACATTGATCCATGACATTCTCTTCAAAACCAAATGAAGTAATAACTTCATGAAATTTTAAATACCACTGACGGGAAGCTTGTTTCAAATTTTACATGGATTTATCTTACAGAACAAGTGCTCACCGTCACTAAAGGAGAATCCTTCTAGTTGTTTCGTGTAAACCTCTTCCTCAAGATCACCATTAAGGAATGTCGTTTTCACATTCATTTGATGTAACTCAAAATTAAAAATAGCTACCAATTTCATAATTACTCTGAGAGAATCTTTTTAAGATACAGGAGAAAATGACTCCGTATAGTCAATTCGTTCCCTCTGAGTGAGCCCTTTGGCAACAAGTCTTGCCTTCTGTCTTACAATGTTACCTTGCAAGTCTTTTTTTGTTTTGAAAACACATTTACATCCAATGGCTTTTATACCATTAGGCAACTCACCAAGATCCCAAACTCGATTACATGCCATAGAATCCATCTCATCTCTCATGGCATTATGCTACAATTCTAATTTCTTATAACTCATGGCTTGTGACAACGTTTCAGGATCATTTTTGGCTCTAATATTGTAGCTCGATTCTTGAAGATACACAATATAATCACTAGTTATAGCTGATTTTCTTTCTCTAGTAGACCTTCTTAACCTTGTTTCAACATTCTCCTTAAGAGCATGTCGTTCAACTGGTTGTACAACAATACCTTATTGTTCTCTTTTTACAACTTGATCTACTTGATCATTATTAATAGCTTGCGGAACTTCAACAACTGGTTGTTTAACACCTGTTGGTCCTTGAGGGGTGTGAATAACAATCAATCTGTCACTTGACCTAGAGAGTTGAGCTTTGTAGTGATCCTTTCTGAAATAATATCCCGAAATTGATCACTCCCATTGATCAATTCATACTCAAGAATTTTTGCATTTCTTGATTCCACAATCCTAGTACTTTGAGACGGACAATAGAATCTATACCCTTTAGACCTTTCAGCATATCCAATTAAATACCCACTAATGGTCCTTGGGTCTAACTTCTTTTCTTGTGGGTTATAAATTCTTACTTCAGACGAGCATCCATAAACGCATATATTTCGCAAACTTGGTTTCCAACCTTTGAATAACTCAAAAGGTGTCTTTGGAACAGCTTTTGTTAGAACTCTTTTTTAATATATATGCAACCGTCTTTAGAGCTTCAGTCCACAAGAATTCAGGGAGTTTCATGTTACTCCACATACTTCGCACCATGTCCAGTAAAGTTTGGTTTCTTCTTTCTGCAACACCATTCTGATCCTGAGAACCAGGCATATTGTGATGGGCAACAATCTCATGTTCTTGAAGAAACTTCGTAAATGGATCAGGTGCATGTCCACTCTCTGTGTATCTTCATAGTGCTCCCCACCTCTATCTGACCTCATGATTTTATTTTGCTTTCCTCATTGATTCTCCACTTCAGCCTTAAAGATTTTAAAGGCATCCAAAGCTTCATCCTTAGAACGAAGTAAGTAGAGATACATATCTTGTTGATAATCATCTACGAAGGTGATAAAGTATCTTGGACTAACTATATCCATGTCTGGACAACTAATATCTATATTTATAATCTCCAATAAGTTTGTGCTCCTCTTAGCACACTTTTTAGACTTATTAATTTACTTACCCTTTATGCAATCTATACAAGTTTCAAAGTCAGCAAAATTCAAAGTACTAAGTACCCCTTCATTTACCAAAGTTTTAATTCTCTTAATAGAGATGTGTCGTAATCTACGGTTCCACAACATAGAGGATTCCTCATTCACAATACATCATTTTAACCGAGCAGTAACATGCATAGAATTATAATCAGCATCATTTTGCAATTCAATAGAGTAAAGACCATTAAACAAAGTACCATAACCAATAACCTTAGATTCATAAGATAAAATAAAACCAAAATACAAAAAGTTAAAGGAAAAACCTAAAGGTACAAGTCTTGAAATAGAAATCAAATTCCTAGAGAAACTTGGAACATAAAAGGTCTTTTCCAAACGTAAAATGAAATCGCTGCTTAAAACCAAACTACATGTGTCAATGGCTTCTACATGTGAAATCATCTTGCTTCCTGAATAGATGCATTGTTCACTTCCCACTGGCTTCCTTAGGTTTTGAGTACTCTACAAGGTATTAGAAACATGGATTGTAGAACCAGAATCAATCCACCATGTGTTATGATCAACACTAACCATATTAGACTCATAACAGGCGAATGAAAGTTGAGTACCGTTCTTGTCAAGCCAGTTCTTAAATTTGATGCAATCTTTCTTCATGTGCCCTTTCTTCTTACAAAATAAAAACTTTGACTCTTTCTTTATGTCTGGCTGAGGAGGAATCTTTACCTTTCCCTTATTTTTGGCTTGATCCCACTTCTTCTTTCCTTGAGTAGTGAAATTCACCTTTTCAACCTCTTCCATTGCCAACCTACCTTTTTCTTGGACACACATGGCCAAAAGCTCATTAATTAACCATTTGTCTTTATGTGTGTTATAAAAGATTTTGAAGGGTCCATATTTTTGGGGTAGAGTGTTCACAATGAAATGAAACAGGAAAGATTCTGACATTTTAACTTCCAAAGCTTCAAGCTGAGCCGCTATGTCCCTCATGTGCATGATATGATCACTCACGCCATTAATTCCGGTGAGCTTCATGGATGAAAATTGCATAATTATGGTGCTGTCCAGAGCCTTGTCAGATGTTGCAAACTGCTCATCAATGGCTTTCAAAAGGTTCTTGACCTTATTATGCTACTGAACAGAACCACGGATACTAGCAGATATCTTGGTCTTTATGAACATCACATAGAGGCGATTGGATCGCTCCAATTTTTCATAAAAATCAATAGCATCTGGAATGATGGTTTCAGTAACGACAGGTGGTTCATTTTTTCTTATAGCATAATTAATATCCATCTATCCTAAATGGAGGAGAAATCTCTCTTTCCACACCTTATAATTATCACCCTTTAATTTGGGAATGTCACACTTAAAATCAGAAATGTTCACAGGTTGAATAACTGCAAAAAAAATTTAAACATACAATTTTTTTAAATTGGGAAAATTCAGGTTTATATTTTTGAAAAATCCTTTTGAGGTCACATAACTCATAGGAGAAAAGTTTATATTTTTCTTAATTTTATTTGATTTATTGAAATTATTCTTATTGAAAACCCATTTTAGCCTTTAAAAATTATTTTTAAGCTTTGAAATTCAGTATCTTTATTTAGAAAATTAGGAAAAATATTCTAATTGTTCCTAATTGCTTAAGAAGCAATTTAGAACATTTTCATGAATTTTATTTTTTTTATTTTTATGGATTTCTAATTATTTAAATATTTAAAAAAGGATAAAAATCAAGTTTTTATTTTAAATATCATTTTATATTTAAAAATTACCTCTAATCATAGAGAACTCAAAAAACAAGTTTTTATAAATTTTTTAGTTATATTTTGATTTTTTTTTAAATCATTTAAGTGCCAAAAATGTTATTTATCTTGAAAAATCAATGTAACTTATCAAATGAACTCAAAATGCTTTGGAATTTTTATGGTGAGTTCTTTGGATTCTAAACAACAGTGGATATCAAAAATCAAGTCATTTTGTTGTTTGTATTTTTCAAAATTAATTATTTTAGTAATTTAGGGGTTTGTAAAGATTAGGTGTATTTTGAATGACTTGACTGATGAGAAATTTTCCTAAAGGCTCTCTAGTCATCATAAACCTTCCAAAATTTTCTTAGATTTTTCTAAGCAACATGCTAATTTCCATGATTATTTTAAGAAATTAATGCTCCTAAACATGAAATATATGATTCTCAGTCTAGGGACCTCCTCTAACTTTTGAGAAATGAGAGGATGTTCCTTAAGCAGAGGCAACAACAAGCTAAAATTTCAAGCCAAGGTGATATTCTTATATGCATGGAGAATCAAAACATTCAAATCAGTGTTTAATTTATTAAAAATAAAATATGCATCAAATGGACTCCAAATCATTTTCACATTGTTCTCCTCTATTCACTAAGAAAGAGGGTATTTTTATTTTATTTTTATGATTTTTATACACCAAGATTTGAATTTTTGAAGTTCACTTATTTAATTTAATGAGAAAATTCCCTAATTTCTCACTTAGATGAGTCATCATGCAACGACATCGATACGGGCCACGCGTCCTCCTCTGATTGGCTGGTGTTATTTAGTTTGAAGGTGCAGTCACGAACCATAGTGACGTCCGATCGCATCAGAGCCGCTCATTCGGTACACGCATGATCAGATGGTCCGTGGTCTTTGTCGGCGTTATTTCGGGTTGGTTTGTAGGGTTGCCCATAAGAAGCTATCGGTTGCTGGAATCAAAATCCCATCGCCCGCTTCAGAAGGACGTTGAAGTATGAAATCAAACAGACCCCATATTTTTCATAGTTTAAAATGAAAGAGCACTATACCTCAAATCCTATATCTATCCGGAAGGATAAACACAAGGCTTGAGGATGAGGCTCGATCAAAATAAACTAAGGAAANTACATTTGTGTGAAATGATCACACAAATAGCCTGAAAGATGTGAGGATTTAGGTCGTGACAAATGACAACCTCGGAATCCTAAGACTAGTTAGGGCTTATATTANTTAAGAAGACTCTCGATAAAAATCAGGAAATATTATATTCAAGGAATTTCAAAGGGTAGGACTCTTCAACGATATCGGACGTAGAGGTGTGAAAGGGGATTGGCTCAAATTTGGAATATTTTATTGTAGAATCCAAAGGACGAAGAACTAGGGGATGTTATGGATTCAAAGGCGAACCTCGGTGACTTCCCAAACTATCCTAATGTTTGGCTTCAGTTTTGAGGAGAAATATTTAAGTGTTTTAGCTTGCCAATTTTATTAGTTAGGGCTTACATTTGTGTGAAATGATCACACAAATAGCCTGAAAGATGTGAGGATTTAGGTCGTGACAAATGACAACCTCGGAATCCTAAGACTAGTTAGGGCTTATATTATATAGCAGGGCTATGCAAGGGCCTAAAGATAAGGTGAGGATTTACGTTGCATAAGCAAACAACATCAGGGCTATGCAAAGGCCTAAAGATAAGGTGAGGATTTACGTTGCATAAGCAAGCAACCTCCAATAGGGCTATACAAAGGCCTAAATATAAGGTGAGGATTTACGTTGCATAAGCAAGCAACCTCAAAGTCTATGGCTTTGTTGTTTAAGTCTAAGGAAGGAAGATTGGTTTAGCTGAGGAAGATAGGTTTTCCGGGTTTAAGTCTAAGGAAGGAAGATTGGTTTAGCTGGGGAAGACAGGTTTTGCTGTTGAAGATGACTTTAAGTCTAAGGAAGGAAGATTGGTTTAGCTGGGGAAGACAGGTTTTGTTGTTGAAGATGGCCGTGTTCTAAGGAAGGAAGATTGGTTTAGCTAGGGAAGACAGGTTTTGCTGTTGAAGATGGTCGTGCTGCCCACTAAGCTAGCTCCAAGCTCCTGCCGCGATGTGTTTGAGTTATCTAGTGTGTCAAGTTATAATATCAAATCAGGTGGCCCTATGGTTGAAGTTCTTTAAATTTTATGAGGGCATATTAAAGTTGATTAGAGCGACACCGGTTAGGATCCTACGGTTCCCTCGTTCTAGCAATGAGGGCATATTAAAGTTGATTTGAGCGACACCGGTTAGGATCCTACGGTTCCCTCGTTCCGGCATCACTATTTTTATTTGGATTCACTTAGTCTGAACTTACTAAACCCAACTTAATGAGTTCCATAATTTCATTTAAACCGTGGGAAGCTCGTTAGCAACCGTAGGTTACCTCCTTTGAGGGATTACTCCAATAGAGACATCTTAATTTAGTTGAAGTTGTGGTTTTGTGTGATGTTTGTGATTAAATTCTAAGTTGTTTTATATTTTGAATGTTGTGTTGGTGAATTTTATCATGGTTGATTTTAGGTTTTGTTTTGATTATGGTTATNTTGATTTTAGTTTTGGTTTTGGGTATGTGGCTATCCTGATGGTTTTAGTTTTCATGCAGGGTGAGATCGTTGTTTAGCATGCAAATTTGTAGGTATAAAAGTACAGTATGAAAGTACAAGAAAAACAATGCTGAAAAACTGTAAAAGTGTATCTGGCGAGTCTTCTCGTTCCACCACCTGAAACTTAAAATGCATGTTAAGACAGTTTATGAAGAGCACAAAAGGTAAATTTTTCCTAACCCTATGTCATATTATGGTGAGTCCATAAAAGTTTAGTTAAGGATGATTTCTTTAGNATTTTTCAAAATTTAATTTAATTTATATAATTATTTTGGTGCAAAAATAGGATTTTTCAAAGAAAATTCCTAACCTGACCAAGGCTAATTATATTCTCTTGAATTTTTTATTGGAGGTATACCTAGACCAAAGAAGCCTTTCGATCAAATTTTATAATTTTTTGAATTCTCTCTGATTTACTAGAATTATTTTAAGTTGTGGGCTATTTAATAAAAATAAAATATTTTAGGTGATTTATATTTTTGAAAAATCTCCCTAAGGTCAGAGAACTCAGAGGAGCAAATTTTATATTTTTCTTTTTTTTTTTATTTATTGGAATTATTTTAGTGAAAACTCATTTTTAGCCTTTTAAAAATTATTTTTAAGTTTTGAAATTCAATATCTT
>JXCR01144092.1:0-71893 GCA_002079205.1 Phalaenopsis hybrid cultivar | reverse complement strand
AGAGGAGCTCCATAGTTTGATTTGGATGAGCTGGCCTCTAGGTTTGATTTGGGTGAGATTCCATGGGGGTGGCTCTTGGTTTTGGGCTTTTCCGGCCACTAGACTGGCCGGCCGGCCAGGGGGAGGTGGCTAGGAGCTCAGGGAGCCCAGAGGAATGCATCACAGCAATTTAATGCAAATGTGCTTGGATTTGGCAAAGATATCTTAAGCATGTGCATTTTTGGAAATAAGATCCCTTAATTTGAGGGACCTTTGGTCCATGGCTTGATTTAGGTGGTTTCATGGTGTTTGGACTGGTCACTAGATCCAACTAATGGCTGTGGTGGAGTTAATTAGGTGGCTTTAAGGTGGTTAGGTCACATTTAGTGCATGGGTCCAAGTGGGTGCAAATGACAAAAACTTGGGTCAGGGCTAGGTTAGCCATGTCAATTGGCTTAATTTATTGGTGAATTTGGTGTATATGATCACAAGTAATCTTGGTGAAGGATGGAAGTGGTTTTGAGTTCAATTGAAAGGTCAATTTGAAGGAATTTTGAACTTAAATCAATGAAGGATGGAAGTGGTTTTGAACTCAATTGAAGGGTCAATTTGAGGGAATTTTGAACTTTAGTCAATTTTNTTTGGTGAAGAATGGAAATGGTTTTGAGCCCAATTGAAAGGTCAATTTGAAGAAATTTTGAACTTTAATCAACTTGGTCATGTTGGGCTAANGCTAGGCTTGGGTCTAGCTTGGGTTAGCCTTGGGCTAAGTCCAAATTGATTGTTTTAAATGGTCAATAGGGATATCATGAAGAGTTTACAACATTAATTGGATGCCAATCTGGAGGTTAAGGCAATCAATTGGGTGAAATTTGGGGACTTAGCCAAGTTGGGGATAAATTTGGGAATTTTGGATTTAGGCCAAAATCAAATGGATTTGAGACTTCACCAATGTTAATTGATGGTTGTTTTTGATGTATAGGAATGTAATAAATATTTTTTAACATTAATTGAGACCATTTAACTAGGCTATGGGTTCAATTTGGTGAGATTAGGTCATATGGTCAAAATTGGGGTTTTGACCCAAATCAAAATTGGGCTCAAATCATGGAACAATTGAGCTTGGATTTTGTTTAGTTAGGTCATATCAAAAGTGAATTTGAGTTTAGGATTGGAATTGGGCAAGATCAAATTGGTGGACATTTGAGATGGATTTGGGGAATTTTGGGTCTTTAAAGGGCAATTCGGGGATTTTGGTTAAAGATGGTCAAATTAGATAAATTGGGTCATGTGGTGGTTGAAAGAAATGAAACTGGGAATATTTGCGATTTATTGGGATTTTATTGGAATTTTTGGAATTTTGGGATTTTGGGTCAAAGAGGGGTATTTTGGTAATTAGGGGGTGTCTTAGGGGTAAAAGGCCAAGATGGGTATTTTGGTAGAGTTGAGGTACCAATCATCACCAATGTGCCATGGAACAAGGGGAACCCCATTTTGGGTCCTCTACATAGTGGTCTTAGCCAAACCATAGCCCTAGGGCTAGTAGGTTTAGGGGACCATCTACATGAGTATCCCAAAAGGTCAAGGGATCTAGGCTAGAAATTTGAGTTCAGGGTTGTGAGTGATTGTGAGTGTAGTGAGTGCCTTAGCTCCAGACCAACACCCAGGGTCAACTTTAAGGTTCAGCAATCCTAAGGGTGACTCGAGTTTCCCTTACAGTGACCCCACCTACTAAGTATTTAGAGGTTGAGAGCAATATGTGGAACTCCAAGTTGAGTAAAGAAGAGGGTATAATTTCTAATGGTGAGGGATCCATGTCTATTTTTCTAGGAATAGTCAACACGAAAAGTCCTACGGCTAGACCCTAGGCTATTAAAGAGGAGAAACTAAACCTCAACCAAAATTGAGGTCAACCCTCTCATCACAATCACTCACCCTCTCTCTCTCTTCTTTTCTCCCTCTATCAATCTCTTTTGCTCTATTCCTTTCTCCCCCTCTCACTCCCTCTCTATCTCCCCATCTCTCAATTTTGCTCTCTCTTCTCTCATTCTCACTCATTGGCAAACATTCTCTCTCTCCCTCTATTTCTCTTGTTTAGTATCTCATTTTTTCTCTATCAATCTCTTCTCTTGCTTTTTTAATATTACCCTCTCTCACTTCCTCCACTCCATCCTTCTCACTATCTCTCTCCTATGTTTCAATCTCTTTCCCTCATTCTTCTCTTTGACTCTCTAACTTTCTCCTCTCTATCTCTCTCCAACACTCCATCTTTCTCTCTTTTTCTCCTTACCTCCCCCATACGTCCTTCCCTTCCTCTCTTTGATTTTCCCTTTTTATTTCTCAATCTTTCTCTCTTCCTCTCTCTTCTCTCTCTCTTTCTCTCTCTCCATCTCTATCTACTCTCTCGCTCCCATCTCACACTCTTCTCTACTCCTTCCCCTCTCATTCTCTCTCACCTTCTCTAGCTCTCTCTCTCACTCTCTCCCTCCCTTATCTCCCTCTCTCTTTCCATTCAAAGAGATGGAGAAAGAGAAACTGATAAGTGGAAAAAGGATAGAGTGAGAAAAAGAGATTAGAGGGAGGGGTTGGAACAGAGAAATACAATATAAAGTAGAGAGAGAAAGAGAATAGAGAGCAAAAAGCAAGTGAGTAGAAGAGGGGAGAGGGAGAGGATGGGAGAGAGAGAGAGGCGAGAAGAAGGTAAAGTGACAGATATGGAGGGACAAAGAGATAGGGAGGGATGGAGGCACAAGAAAAAGGGAAAAAGAGAGATGGGAAATGAGAGAGGGAGATCTATAGAAGAGAGCTTTTTCTCTCTTTTCTATTGTGCTCCTTCTCGCTTTCTCTTTTTCTCTCACACTTATCTCTTTCATACTCTTTAGGAGAATATAGATAGAAAGAAAGAGTGAGAGGTAGAGAGAGCTATAGAAGAGAGAGAGTGAGAAGGAGGGAGAGCTCTTACTCTAACTCTAACTCTCTTAATCTATATCTCTTTGATTATCTCTCTCACTCCCTCTCCTACTCTCTCCCTCTGAAAGAAGGGAAGGAGAGGGAGGGAGAGAGGGAGGGCAGGAGAGAGAATGAGGAAGATAGATGAAGAGAGAGACAAAGTGAGGTGAAGAGAGAAAGATCAAGTGTGTGATATTGAGAGAAGGAGATTGATAGATAATGCGAGGGTGAAGTGGGATGCTCTCTTTGTCTCTCGCTCTCTTCTTTTCCTCTTGCTCTCTTTCTCTTTGTTGTTAGAGAGAAAAAGAAAGGGAGAGAAAGAGGTGTTGATAATATGAAAGAGAGTGCTAATGAAATCTATCTATCTCTCTCCCTCTTTCATAATAATGAAGAAGAGAGAAAGATAAAGAGAGAGAGAGAGGAGGATGACGAAAGGGAGGGAGAGTCAGGGTGAGAGGGAGATAAAGCAAGTGAGATAGACAAGAGAGAGAAAGAGAAGGGTGGGAGAAAGTGAGAGATATAGTTATAAAGAAGAGAGGGAGGGAGATTAGTGTGGAGAGGAGAGAGAGAGATAATGAAATGGTGTGAGAAAGAGATAGATAAAGAGGTAGTAAGAGAGGGAGAGAAAGTGTGAGAGCGAGAGAGAGAGAGAGCCCAAGAGAGGGAGGAGCGAGAGAGGAATTGAGTAAGGAATGAGGGAGATTGGTAGTGAGAGAGAATGAGAAATGATCTCCCTCCATCCCTCCTATGCCCTCTCTATCTCTCTCTCCATTTTTATCTTTGTCCCTCTCCTACTAATACCTTTATTCTCTTTCTCTCTCCCACTTTACATCCCTCTTTCTCTTTTGCTTCCTCCCTCTCAGACTCTCTTGCTTCTCTCTGAATCTTAAATGTATTTTTCTCTTTGCATATTGGAAGAGATGGGGACTTAAACTTGATAATTTAAGAGAGAGAAGATAGATAGAGAAGATAATAGAGGATGAGAGATTATAAAACAAAGAGAATGTGAGAGGGTTGAATGAGTTCTAACTCTCTATCTCTCTCTCTCTCTCTCTCACTCACTCACTCACACTCTGACTCTCACAAGCTTATGCTTCTCTCTCTGGCCACTAATTCTCTTTTTCTCTCTCACTCTTCCTCTTCTACTCTCTCTCTCTCTCTCTCTCCTATTTTTGTTATCTCTCCAAACTTCCCTCTCTTTCTCTCGCTCTCTCCCTCTCTCATTCACTCACTCATTAGAGAGAGAGTATAAAGCTTATCTATCATTCTCTTTACCTCCCTCTCTCTTCCTTTATAGTGAGAGAAAGAGAGAGAGGGACCATGAGGGATTGAGCGAGAGAACAAATAAAGCAAGATATCAAGAGTGATTGCAAGTGAGAGAGTGGTTAAGATAGAAAGTACACCTTTCTCTCTCTCACTCACACTTTCTCTCATTCTCTCTTTATCCCTTCACCATTATCACTCAGTCTCTATCAGTTTATCTCCATTTATCACTTTCTATTCTCTCATACTCTTTTTTTCTCACCCCCCACTTTCTCTTTTTCTCATCTCTCTCTTGTACTATCAAGAGAAAGGAGGGATGAGTTGAAAGGGAGGAGAGCAAGAGAGAGTGGGAGAGCGAAAAGGTAGAGAGAAAGAGAGATAAAGAGAGTGATGAAAAAGTAATAGAAATTGAGTGTTTGAGATAGAGGTAAGGTTTAAATAGAGGGAGGGAAGGGGAGAGTGAAAGAGAGAAGAGAAGAGAAGAGTGAGCGCAGAGCAGTAGAAAGAGATTAGAAGAGGAAGAGAGAAATATTGAAAGATGAAGGAGAATAATGAAAGACATGGAGGGACTATGTGAGAGAATTAGAGTTAGATAATGAGAGAGAGGGAGGGTATTGAAGAGAGAGTGAGAGAGAATGACAATAGGGGATAATAAATAAGGGAAAGAAAAAAGATTCACTAAGAGAGCAATGTAGAGAGAAGTAGAATGTGACCAAGAGAGAGACAAGAGGGATAGAGAGAGGGAGAGAGGGATGAGTGAGTGAGAGAAATAAAGAGATTGAGTGGGAAAGGATAAGAGAAAGGGAATGAGATAGAGAGATGAAATAGATAGAGAAAAAGAAAAATTAGAATAGAGAGCGTAAGAGATGTAGAGCGTGAGGTAAGAGGAAGAAAGTGAGATAAAGAGAGAGAAGGAAAGGGAGAGAGAGAGTGAGAGTGAGGGAATGTGTATGTGAGAGAGAGAGAGTGTGAGAGAGAAAAATGAGTGATAGTGAGGGGGAGAGAGATAGGCCCTGCCCCTTCTACTAGCTCACCCTTTAAATGAGAGTGAGAGAGAGATATATAGTACTAGAGAGAGATGGGGGAGTGAGAGATATAGGAGAGAGAGAAAAAGAGAATATGAAGAGAGAGAGAAGAGTAAGACTACTAGAGAGAGGGACTACAGTGGGAGGGAGGGAGGGAGGGAGGGAAAAAGAACAGAAATGAGAGAGAACTTGATGGGGAGAGAGTGAGTGAGAGATTGAGTCAAAGAGAGGATTAGCGATAAAGAGATGGAAAGAGAGAATAATTATCAAGGAGAAGATCAGAATGAAGAAAGAGAAGAGGGTAATAAAGAGATAAAGTGGAGAAAAAATAAAGATAATGAGTGTGAGGGAGTGAGAGAGAATAACAAAGAGATAGATGGTGATAGAGAAAATGAGCTAGAGGTAGAGAGATAAAAAGAAGTGAGAACAAGAGAGGCAGAGGGAGAGAGGGGCGGAAAGGAAGAGAAAACAAGAAAGTGAAAGAGAGGTACAGAAGTATAGAGAGATAGAGCAATAAACCAAGAAGGAGAGAGATGAGATGATAGTGAGGGAAAGTGAGAGAGTGAGAGAGAGCTTGTTTAAGAGAGAGAATAGAGAGGGAGGGAGGGAGGGAGCATGATAGAGAATGACATAGAGAGTGTGTGTGAATGAGTAAAGAATCTCTTTAGAGGGGGGATAGAGAGAATGAGAGAGAGGGAGAGTGAAGAATCAAAATATTTCTCTACCCATCTTTGTGGCTCTCCTCTCTCCTTAACAATTCTCTCTACCTCTCCCTCCCTCCCTTCTTTTTATTCTCATTCACTTTTTCACTCTCTCCCTCTTCCTTACTCTTGATATCTCACTCCTTCCCCCTTATTCTCGCCCTCTCTCCTTTTACTCTCTCTACCTCATTATCTCTCATTCTCTTTCATTACCTTCTCTTTCCAGCTCTACATCTCTCGCTCTTTGTATATATCTTGATCTCTCTCTCTCTTTCATACTCACTCTCTATCTCCTCCCTCCTCTCTCTTTAGCTTCTTTACTCAGTCCCTCACTTTTCTTCTCTTTTGTTCTCTATCTTACGCTTACGTTATCTCTAGCTCTCGTTATCTTGCTCTATCATTATATCCCCTTCTATATCCCTCCATGTCCATATCTCTTGCCTCTCACTCCCCCTCTCTTTCATTTTCTCTCTCTTCTTCTCTCTCCCTCTCTCAAATTTTACCTCTCTACCTCCCTCACTAGTACTATCAACCTCTCCCTCTCTCTCTCTATTGCACTATTCTTCCACTCTCTGTCTATCATTTTTTATAACATTATCTCCCTCATGCTCTCTATTCTTCTCTCATTTTATCTCTCTTACTCTCTCTCTCATTCAGTCACTTTGTCTCTCACTCCACCTCTCTATTTCTCCTCTTTCCTCACTACCTTTATATCTCTCTTTTTTGTCATCTCTCACTATCTCTCTTTCTCCTTATCTTCCGCTCTTCCACCTTGTCTCTCTCTATCTATGTTGCTTTCCCTTGTTTCTCACTCTAACTCTTTCATCATTGTTCCTCACTCTCTCTCTTCTATCTCTATATCTCCCTCCTCTTTCTTACTCACTCCTTGATCTCTATTTCCCCTTCATCTCTTTCTCCTGCCATATAACTCTCTTTTCTTTCCCTCCTCTGCCTCTTGCATTCTCATACTCTAAATATTCTCATTCCATCACTACCACCCTCCCTCTCTCCCTCATTAAGTTCCTCACACACTCTCTCTCCCTCTCTTTCTCTCACTTTACCCCATCTCTTCCTCTCCCTACCTCTCTCTTCTCTTCTTTTTCTCTTCATCTTTCTGCTCTCACTCTCCACTTCTTCTCTCTCACTCTCCCCTCTCTCACTCTCTTTGTCTGTTCTCCCTCCCTCTGACCGTACCTTCCTTATAAGTGAAAGTGAGATAAGGAAAAAATAGAAGAAAGAGAGGGAGTGGATAGAGAGACAAAGAGACAGTGAGAGGGAAGCATACTCTCTTTCTATAGCCATGCTCTTTCATCTTCCGCTATCATTATCTCTCTCACTCTTTCTCCCACTTATATTTCCCTCTCTCTATCTCTCTTTTCCTTCACTCTCTCTCTTTTTCATCCCTCCCTCTCAACCTCTACTATACCATTATCCATCAAAAGGGAGAAAGGGAGAGATGGAAATAAAAAGAGTGAGAGATAATAAGAGTTAAATATAAAGAGAATGAAGGAAGTGAGTAAAAGAGAGGAAGAGATAGAGGAAGGGAAGGAGATAGAGAGAAATTAGGAGAGAGAGGAAGAAAGACAAAGATATATGCAAGAAAGTGAGAGAAAGAGATAGTGGGTTAGAGATGAGATAGTGAGATTGGTAGAGAAAGGGAAAGAGAGGAAGAGTGGGAGGGAAGAGAGAGATAAAGCAGAGAGAAGGGGAATGGAGAGAGAGAAAGAAAAAAAAGTGAGATCAAGAGATAATGAAAAAAGAGAGAGAAGATACGAAGCGAGAGAATAGGGAGAGTGAGAAAGAAATAGAAAAGAGTGAAAGAGAGATGATGGAGGGGGGAGAGAGAGAGAGCTAAAGATGTCTCTCCTAATCCCTCCCTCTTTTTCTCTCACTCACTGCCTCTCTCGCACTTATTCTCCTCACTCTCTCTCCCTTTTTCTCACTCTATCAATTTTTGCCCCCATCTCCTCTACCTCTCTTCTCCCTCGCTATCAATTTTTTTTCTCACCTCTCCCTCTCTCTCTTACTATCTCTCTTTCTTTGTCTCCCTCTTGAGAGAGAGAGAGTAAGGAAGAGAGCAATAAAAAAGATAAAAAAAAAACTGAAGAGATATACAAGATTATAAGAAAGAGAGCGTGAGAGAATAAAAGAGAGTATAAGAGATCTTTCCTTATGGAGATATCACTCTCGCTCTCTCCCATCTTCTCACTTCCTTTCTCTCTCGCTCTTCCTTCTTCTTTATTGCTCTAGTAGTCTCCCTGTCTAACTCTCCCTTATCTCTTGATCCCTCTCTAGATTTCTCTAGCTCTATTGCTTCTTTCACTCTCTCCCTTCCTCATTTCTTTCATTGTCCCTCTCTTGCTCTTTCTCAATCTCTTTGTCCTTCACTCCCTGTTCCTCTCCCTTTCTACTCTCTCTTGCTCTCCTCATCTCCCCTTCCTTATCACTCTCTTTCCATCTCTTTTTCTCTCCTTCCTTAACTCTCTCTATGCCTCTATTTCCCTCTCTTTTCTCTCTTCACTTTATGTCTCTCTTTTTGTTCCCCCTCTCTCGTCTCTGCCTCTTGCAAATTTTTACTCACACTCATTTCCAACTATCTCTTTATTTCTATTCCACTTTTTCTATCATAGAAAGAGAAGAGACGAGATAAAGAAAGATTGTGAGAGAGTATCTCTCTATCACTATCTCTCCCCTTCTCCCGCTCTATTTGTTTTTTCTCCCTCCCTCTCTCTCTCATCCTCATTCATTCCAACTTTCTTCTCTCTCTTACTCTCTCTATCTCTCCTTCACTATCACACTCCCTCCCTCTCTACTTATCTCCCTCATTAACTCTCTCTCTCTCTATCCCTCGCTTTCTCTCTCTTTTCTCTCTCTTCTCTTCCTCTCTCTCTTTTTGTTCCCCCTCTCTCCTCTCTGTCTCTTGCTCTTTCTTACACACACTCATTTCCAGCTATTTCTTTATTTCTCTTCAACTTTTAATATCATAGAAAGAGAAGATATTGAATAAAGAATGACTGAGAGAGAGTAATCTCTCTCTCACTATCTCTCCTCCTCTCCCACTCTATCTATTTTTCTCTCCCCATATCCCTTTCACTCTCCCTATCTCTTGAGAGAGATAGAGTAAAAAAAAGAAATAGAGAGAGAGATATAAACTGTAAATGAGAGATAGAGATGAAAAAACCTAAAGAGGAAGACAAGAATAGAATGAGTAGAAAGAAAGAGAGAGGGGGAAGTGAGAGAGCAAGAGTTAGACTAGGAGAGACAATTTTGTCTCTCATCTCTCTTTCTATCTCATAAGGAAGGAGAGTTTGAGAGGGAGAGAGACATAAGAGGGTGCAGAGAGAGTGAGGGGAAGAAATAATAAGAAAAGATTATATAAGAAAAGATATATAAGGGAAAGTCAAAGAGTGGGAGGGTAAGAATTGAGTAAGGAAGTGAGAGTCGGAGAGAGTGAGTGGAGAGATAATAAGAAAAGATATATCTCATCTTCTTCTCCCCTCATCTCCTCTCCCCCTTTCAATCTCTCTAAATATCCCTCCCTCCCTCTTTGTTCCTCTAATTATATTGTTATCACTTTCTCTAAGTGAGAAAGTGACAATGAGAGAGAGTGAGAGAAGAAGGATAGCGTCATATAATGAGACAGACTGGGAGGAGGATCTAAGAATAAGAAGAGCTCGTTATTTCTCTCTCTCCCTCTCTCACTCTTCTCTCCATCTTTCATATCTTGTTGTCCTCTCTCCCCTTCTATTTGTCTCTAAGAGAGAAGGAATGAGAGAGATCGGGACAAAAAGATAAGTTGATAGTTTGAGTGAGAGATAAGGAGAGAATAAAGATATAGATTGATACCTCTATTGTAGCTACCTCTCTCTACCTCCCCCCTCTCTCTCTACCTTACTCTCTCTCTCTTTCACACACACTCTCTTCACTCTCCTTCTTTCTCTCTTCTCTCTCTTGCTCCCTTGCTCTGTCTCTAACTATTCTCTCTTTCCATCTTTCATTATCTTATCTCTTATTTTTCTCTCTCCCTAAACTATTTAGTTGTTCCTCTCTTCTAATCTCCATCACTCCTTCCGCCCCGGTCTCTCTCACTCACATGCTTATCTCACCCTTGATATATCTATTGCTTTATATCTCTTTATAAAAGATTTGAAAGAGTGAAATGTTGATAGTTTTAGAGTGTGTGTGTGTGACAATGAGAGAGAGAGATAGGGAAGTGAAGATAATTAGAAATGACAAGAATTAAAACATGGAGAGATAGTTAGTGAGAGCTATCTTTGTTTATCTCTCTCACACGCACTCTTCATTGTCTTTCTCACTCTCTCTGCCACTCCCTCCCTTTGAATTTTATGAGGGAGGGATGGAGGGATGGAGGGATGGAGGGAGAGAGCTAGAGAAAGCGAGAGAGAAAAAGAGCTAGAGAGGTAGAGTTAGAGATTGGAAGAGAGAAAGAGAGGGAGAGTACAGGAGAGATTTGTGGTGGGAGAGGGTTAGAAGGGGAGGGAGGCTAAGAAAATGATAGAGATAGAGAGATAAAGTGAGAGAGAGTGAGAGGGTGGGAATGGAAATGAGGGAGGCAGACAGAGGGAGAGAGAGAAGAGGAGTAGGAGGGTAAGATAGAAAATAAAAGAGAGAGGATTTGTGTATTTGAGAGTGAGTGTGAGAGGGAGAGCAAGAGTGTGAGAGAATTAGTGTGGGAGAGAGTTAAGTAAGAGAAGAGAGAGAGAGCTATGGAGAGACTTAGAGAGAGATGGGTGAGGATAAAGAGAGTTGAAAGAGGGAGAGAAGTGTGTGCATGTGAGAGAGAGAGGGGGAAGATAGAGCTCCCCCTCTTCTTCAATTCTCCATCCACTCTCTCCTATTCTTTGTCACTCTCCCTCTTCAACCACACTCTCATTCTCACTTATTATCTTTCTCTCACACTCTCTCTTTGTCTTTGTCACACTCAATGAGATAGAGAGAAGGGGGAGGGAGCGAAGATAGGAAAAGAAGTGGGTGATATCTCTCTCTTTTTTTAAATCCCTCCACTTTATCTCTCAACTCTCCCTCCTACTCACTTGCTGTCCCTCCCTCTCCACCACCCTCTATTTCTCCCCCACTCAAACTCTCCCTCCCTAAGATTCAAAAAGATAAAAAATGAATGAAGGAAATTGCTCTCCCAATCCGACTATTGCTCTCTCACACCTCACTCACTCGCTTTTATTTTCCCATGATCTCTAGGTCCTTTTAGATCTATCTCCCATCTGTGCTCCCCCTTCATCTTTCTCCTTATCTCACACTATCACTTTATTTCTCACTATATCTCTCCCAAGAAGTACAGAGTGAGAGAGAGAGTGTGAGTGAGTGAGGGAGAGAAGGAGAGAGTTACAGAGAGACTAATATCTAGTTCTTTCTTTTCTCATCTCCTTTTTTCATGATATGAAAGGAGAGAGAGAAAAGAAGATTGAGAGAAGGAGAAATAGAAAGGGAGATTGACCAAAGGAAAATATGTTGAGATTTTCATACATATTTTATACTATTTTTGATGATATTGCACTTTAAAGAAAGATATTCTTATGTCTTGTTGCAGGAATGATGCATTAAGGTCATTGGAGCAAAAAGATGCAAAAAGGAGTGAATTTGGAGCGAAAAGGACCAAAATGTGAGGATTTGAACTAGGGCGCCGACAGCGAGATTTTCCCGAGACTCCAGAATTAATTCGGTTAAAAGGATCGCCGACAATGCCCTTGAGGTCGCCGACAGCAAGCTCGGCGGTTATGTCCAACTAGGCATTGGATGAGGACGAATTTTGGAGGGGTGCTTAGGCAACTCTTGGGAAAGCTCATCCACAACTTTAAAAGAAGATTTTGGCCAGAAATTAGAGAGGTCCTAGATGTTAGAAAGGTCCCGAAGGTTAGAGAGGTTCCATTAGTGTTTGGTAGAGAGTCTAAATTGTGAGGAATTCTTAGAGAGATTGTAAGAGTGGAGGGAAAGTGAGAGATTTCTTCCTCCTTGCCGCGTCGAAGAGGAATTTTGTGTACTGTAAAGAAAGGAAGATATTCAGAGGAACTTTGAGAAGTTTTCTTGGGGAGAAATTAGAGGTAAGTTTATTTATTATGTGTGCTGTAAAAAAAGGAAGAGATTTAGAGGAACTTCAAGGAGTATTCTTGGGGAGAAATTAGAGATAAGTTATTTACTTGAGTAGTTTGTATGACTTTGATTTTATATATGAATTCTGAGTTTTGTTGTGTTTTCCCCATGAGTTATGAGTAGTTTTCTCTGTCCTGAGTTTTGTTGTGTTTTCCCCATGAGATATGGTTTGTATGACTTTGATTTTATATATGAATTCTGAGTTTTGTTGTGTTTTCCCCATGAGATCTTGTGTGTTGTAAAGAAAGGAAGAGATTCAGAGGAACTTCGAAGAGTGTTCTTGGGGAGAAATTAGAGATAAGTTATTTACTTGTTGTAGTTTGGAGATTCAGAGGAACTTTGAGGAGTGTTCTTGGGGAGAAAGTAGAGATAAGTTATTTACTTGTTGTAGTTTGTTCTTCAAGGAGTTTTCTTGGGGAGAAATTAGAGATAAGTTTATTTATTATTGTAGTTTGTATGAATTTGATTTTATATATGAATTCCGAGTTTTGTTGTGTTTTCCCCATGAGATCTGAGTAGTTTTATTTGTCGTTCTCCTTGTCTTGAGATTTGTGAAATGGTGATTTGAATTAGTGAATCCATGAAAATGTTTAAGAAATTGTGATGATCTTTTCACTTCGATCTTAATTTACTGAAGCCATGAAAATGTTTGAGAAATTGTGATGATCTTTTCACTTCGATCTTAATTTACTTTCAAATCTGCCCAATTGATTTGTTAAAATATGTTGAGTTTTACAACTAAAGTGAATGGTGAAGTCATGAAAATGTTTAAGAAATTGTGATGATCTTTTCATTAATTTACTTTCAATCTTGCATGAAAATGTTTAAGAAATTGTGATGATCTTTTCACTTTGATCTTAATTTACTTTCAATCTGCCCAATTAGAAAATGTTTAAGAAATTGTGATGATCTTTTCACTTCGATCTTCATTTACTTTCAATCTGGCTGAAAATGTTTAAGAAATTGTGATGATATTTTCACTTCGATCTTAATTTACTTTCAATCTGGCTAGTTTAAGAAATTGTGATGATCTTTTCACTTCAATCTTAATTTACTTTCAATCTGGCCAATTATTTTCTCCTTATCTTGAGATTTGTGAAATGGTGATTTGAATTGGTGAAGCCACGAAAATGTTTAAGAATTTGTGATGATCTTTTCACTTCAATCTTAATTTACTTTCAATCTGGCCAATTGATTTGTTAAATTATGTAATTGGCAAAACCATGAAAATGTTTTTGGTAATTTGAATTGGTGAAGCCATGAAAATGTTAAAGAAATTGTGATGATCTTTTCACTTCAATCTTAATTTATTGGAGCCATGAAAATTTTAAAAAAATTATGATGATCTTTTCACTTCGATCTTAATTTACATGAAGCCATGAAAATGTTTGAGAAATTGTGATGATCTTTTCACTTCGATCTTAATTTACTTTCAAATCTGGAATTGATTTGTTTAAAATATGTTGAGTTTTACAACTAAAGTGAAGATTATATCCAAGATTTAGGGAGGTCAAAGCCCAATTGATTTGTTAAAATATGTTGAGTTTTACAACTAAAGTGAAGATTACATCCAAGATTCCAATTGATTTGTTAAAATATGTTGAGTTTTACAACTAAAGTGAAGATTACATCCAAGATTGAAGGAGGTTACAGCCCTTGGAAGTTGGGTGCAAATAAATAGGGAAATAAAATTATCGGGCATAGAATTAGAGATTTTGGAGTGACAAACTAAAATCTCCAATTTGGTCCTATCGTTTGGGTGCTGAAGTATAGATGTTAGCCCTCAAGTGAGGGGAACATGGGAGCTCCAAAGTGAGAGTAGGTATCCTCCCAGCCTAGCCGCAGATTCAGTAAACAAGCGTAGGATTAGTCAATGTTCTTTATGCCTGGACAAAAGGGTAAAGAATATGTATGCTCCTATTTGGCACAATACAAATTGAAATGATTCACTTTATCCATTCACTATAATTTCTTGACAAGGAGAAGGATGCTTTCTTATATATTGAATATCACATTAAAAACCTCATTAGTATAATTAGTTATTTAAGAGTTATTAAAAATTACATAGTTATTTCAATTGCCAGTTAGTGACAGATAAGCAAATTGAATTCCATTGTTCCGATTGAGTATTTCTTTTTCTAAAATCTAAGTTCGTAGTTCTAATATTACTCCATGTGAGATCGATGTCTAAGACTTCATTAGAGCCCTATATTACTTGAGTGATACGTATACTTGTATTGATAAGTGTGACTTTATAGTTATTGATTGAGTGATACGTATACTTACATTGATAAGTGTGACTTTATAATTATTGAATATTTTATACATATATTACTTGAGCGATACGTATACTTGCGTTGATAAGTATGACTTTACAATTATTGAATATTTATTACATCCATATTTATCGAATCTATAACTATTATTAAGTTTTGGTACAGTTGCTGAGGAATTAAATCTTTTAGTAGTAGTATTAAATACTTATATTCTTAAGCATATAAAGTCGCTGTCAAGTTTTTGGCACCATTGCGGGGGAATAAAACAAGAATCACAATTAGAGTAATGGACAAATTAGGATTATTAGAAAATTTTTACTTGAATTGCAACTTATTTTCATATTTAGTTAATTTTTTTATTGTGTACTGATTTCAAACTGTATGCGTAAATTTGGACCTAAAAATCTTATACCCTATGATTCAGAATTAGAATGCACTGTTAGAAAAATTAGAAGATTGAGAAGAGAAGCTAGAAATTCTGATTCAATGGAAAAAAATATGAACAATCAAGGAATAGAGAATGAACACCAACCTAGACCCCTACGAGATTATGCAAATCCTACAGCAGATGAGATTCACTTATCTAGCTAAATTTTGTAGCTGCTATAGACCCCTAAGAGACTATGCAAATCCTACAGCAGATGAAATTCACTTATCTATCCAAAATCCTGATGTAGCCACTAATTCATTTGTCTACAACAGATGAAATTCACTTATCTATCCAAAATCTTGATGTAGCTTCTAATTCATTTGAGCTTAAATTTGAAATTCACTTATCTATCCAAAATCCTGATGTAGCTGCTAATTCATTTAAGCTTAAACCTATTATTATCCAAATGGTACAAAACAATCAATTCGGAGGTACACCAAATGAAGATCCTAATTTATAGCTCGCTAGTTTTTTAGAACTGTGTGCTACTTTTAAATATGACAGAGTTTTAAACAATGTTGTTAGACTAAGACTTTTTCCTTTTTCACTAAGGGATAAGGCTAAGATGTGGTTAAATTTGTTAGCACCACGATCTATTAGAACTTGGGGAGATCTTTCACAGAAATTTCTATCCAAGTTTTAGCACCAGGATCTATTAGAACTTCGGGGAGAACTGTCACAGAAATTTCTATCCAAATATTTCCCTCCATCCAAAACTGCTAAACTAAAAATGACCTTTCACAGAAATTTCTATCCAAATATTTCCCCCATCCAAAACTGCTAAACTTAGAAATGACATAACATCATTCTGTCAGATTGATGGAGAGTCCATATACAAAGCTTGGGAGAGATTTAAAGATCTTCTTAGGAAATTCCCTCATCATTCGTTACCAGATTGGTTGATAATTCAAACTTTTTATAATGGATTAGTGGGATCACTTAGATTGATTATAGATGCTGCGGCTGGTAGTTCTTTAATGTCAAAACTTTTGATGAGGCTTATTCCTGAAGCGGCTGGTGGTTCTTTAATGTCAAAACCTTTTGATGAGGCTTATTCATTAATAGAAGAAAATGCTACCAACAATTTTCAATGACCCTCTGAAAGGGTAAATCCTAAAAGAGTAGCTAGTATCCACGCTACCAACAATTTTCAATGGCCCTCTGAAAGGGTAAATCCTAAAAGAGTAGCTAGTATCCATTATTCTAATGCAATATCTATGTTAGCTTTGCAGATTATTGCAATATCAAAGAAACTAGATCATTATGGGACGAATTATTCTCCAACACCTCATATGATGGAAGAGAATTCATCTGGGAAATTTGTGGATGTTCAACCTTCATATGAGACTCTAAATGCTATTAACAGACCCAACAACCCTTATTCCAACTATTATAACCCAGGTTGGAAGAATCATCCAAATTTTAATTCGAATAACAATTCTTCTACAAATCCACAATGGGAAAACAACCCAGTGAACCCATTAGGTAATTCATCCAACAAAGGAAATGCTAACTATAGACCTTCTTATCCTTCAGGATTTAACAGTAACACTCAAATTAAGGAAAAGAAGTTGTCTATGGTAGAGTTGATATTAAACATGGTCAACAATTGCATATCGCTACTGCGCTTAGTAACCGAATATTGGGAACTTTTTCTAGTACTACCAAATCCTAAAGATCAAGGAAAAGAACAAATAAAAGCGATACAATTATGAAGTGGAAAAGAGTTGGAAACAAGAGTACAAAAAGAAACGGAAATAGAAAATGAGAAAGTGGATACCGACAAAGAAAATATCATGAATACCCAAATTTAGAGTATCCATTTACACCAATGAAAATTACTGTGGAAAAACCTCCACCTGAAACCCAATTTAGAATATCCACTTACACCAATGAAAATTACTGTGGAGAAACCTCCACCACCGTTTCCTCAATGATTGAAGCAACACCAGTAGAATAAATAATTTTCTAAATTTTTAGAAATTCTTAATCGGTAAATATTCCCTTCGTAGAAGCTTTAGAGCAAATGCCCAATTATGTGAAATTTATGAAAAATGGAGAAACCTCCACCACCGTTTCCTAAAAGATTGAAGCAACACAAAAAGGTTAAACAATTTTCCAAGTTTATAGAAATTCTTAAGAAATTAACGATGAAGCAACATAAACAGAATAAACAATTTTCCAAATTTTTAAAAATTCTTAAGAAGTTAACAGTAAATATTCCCTTCGTAGAAGCTTTAGAGCAAATGCCCAATTATGTGAAATTTATGAAAGATATACTGATATTCCCTTCGTAGAAGCTTTAGAGCAAATGCCTAATTATGTGAAATTTATGAAAGATATTTTGATTCAAATAGAAGAAATAATTTTCTATGCTTTTATAAATTCTTAAGAAATTAATGGTAAATATTAGCTTTAGAGCAAATGCCCAATTATGTGAAATTTATGAAAGATATTCTGAACAAGAAAAGGAATTTTATGGATAACGAAATTGTTGCACTTAGCAAAGAGTGTAGTGCAATTATTCAGAAAAAGCTTCCAGAAAAATTAAAAGATCCTCGCAGTTTAACTATACCGTGTGCTATCGGTGAAAAATTTTATGGAAGAGCTTTATGAGATTTTGGAGCCAACATTAATCTTATGCCTCTATCAAATTTCAAAAGATTAGGATTAAGAGAAGTCTCACCTACTTATGTAACTCTTCAGTTAGTAGATCATTCAGTTATATATCCTAAGGGAGTTATAGAAGATGTGTTAGTAAAAGTTGATAAATTTATCTTTCTTGTGGATTTCATTATTTTAGATATGGAGGAAGATAAAGAAATACCTATCATTTTAGGGAGACCATTTTTAGCTACTGGAAAAGCTATGATAGATTTTCAAAAAGGAGAATTAACTATGAGAGTTAACGATCAAGAAGTGACTTTTAACATTGTGAAATCTATGAAATACTCTGCTGTTGAAAGAGATAATGAAGGTTTTCGCATGGAAATTAGTGAACATCTATTGAATGAGCATTTTAAAGAACATTTTGAAGAGAAAGAACAATTTGAAGATGTGATAACGTTATTTTGGGTGAAATAGAAAATGAAGAATTAGATTATGTTCAGGAAAGATTTGAGATGCTAGATATTATAGAAAATGCTGACAAGAATCTAGTTCCATCAATTATAAAACCACCTGAACTTGAGTTGAAAATATTGTCTATCCACTTGAAGTATGTGTTTCTGGGAGACTCATCTATATTACCTGTTACTATATCTTTATAATTAAATGATTTGCAAGAGCAAAGATTGTTAGATACATTGAAAACATATAAGAAAGCTTTTGGTTGGACCTTAGGTGATATTCAGGGAATCAGTCCTTCGATCTGTATGCATAGAATTATACTAGATAAACAACATAAATCAAGAGTTGATCCACAAAGGAGATTAAATCCAATGATGAAAGAGGTAGTTAAGAATGAAATTTTGAAATGGTTAGACACTGGAATTATATATCCTATTTCAAATAGTGTGTGGGTAAGTCTAATTCATTGTGTTCCTAAGAAAAGAGGAGTGATTGTTAAAACACAAGAAAATAATGAATTAATACCTATCAAAAAAGTTACTAGGTGGCGTATTTGCATTGATTATAGAAAATTAAACACTGTAACCAGGAAAGATCACTTCCCTTTACCCATTTTAGACCAAATAGTAGATAAACTTGCTGGGCACAAATATTTTTGCTTTTTTAGATGGATATACCAGTTACTATCAAATTTCTATTAGACTTGCTAGGCACAAATATTTTTATTTTTTAGATGGATATACCAGCTACCATCAAATTCCTATTGTTCCTGTCAAGAAAAGACAACATTTACTAGTCCTTTTGGAACTTTTGCTTTTCGAAGAATGCCTTTTACAACATTTACTAGTCCTTTTGGAACTTTTGCTTTTCGAAGAATGCCTTTCGGATTATGTAACGCACCTGAACTTCGTAATAAGCTACCTCAAAATTTGAATGCCTCTAAAGGTACTCAATATCATAATCATGTCGACATTCTAAACCTTCAATACTTTCATTTATTAATTCTATGCTCTTCCGCTGCAAGGTCAACTCATTCATCAAATCTGTGAGAGTAGAGGAACTAGAAGGTGGAAGGTCATAACTTATAGAGGGGACATCTCTACTAGTAGAAGGTTCTTGACTCCTACTTCCAGTTCTCCATTTCTCATGGGATTCATAAGTTTTCAAATTAGCTTTACTAATGGGTTTCATAGGCTAAACCCATTCCTCATCACCTCCAGCTTCCATTCCAAAAAGTTGGCAAAGTGCATAAATAAGGCAAGGATGTCTTAGACCTCCACTTGTTTCACTCCTTTCCATAGTAAATATATTCTTAAAAATAATTCTCCCCACATTTATATTTTTGTTATTCTGAATACAAAAATTTAGAATATCTTTATCTCTAGTTACCTCACTATGGTGATAAGTCGGTAACAGAGTTGAGGAAATAAAATAGTGTCACGCCTTAGAAGTGGCATTCAACATGAAAGCAAAAAAATTTACCTGTTCTCATTACTTTATCTTCTATGTTCCTTTCCCATCAGTGAGAAAGTTGATCACATTATTCAGGGGGCCTTCCATTGTATTAAAGGATTCATAATGGTAGCTATAAGAGTTTGGGACTTCGTAAAAGGTGTTAATGCGAGCGGCATCAAACTCAACTGGAAATCCCCGCACTTGAACGATTCCGTCTTCAGAATAGAATACGTTAGCATAGAATTCTTTCATAATATTTGCAGTGGCCTTATTGGTGGTGTAATAGACGTTTTCTCACCTCTGCTCGGTAATAACTCATTCAATTTCTCCTCCCGGTCTTTCAAAAACTCGATCTTGTATGCATTTCTTTCCTTCAATTACAGAAGTAAATCTTGATTGATCCTTCGCATTGATGAAGCGAGACTCATTGAACTCAAGTCATCTCTTTTGTTATGGAACCATTTCAATCTAATCACAATTATAGAAAAATTCCAACATATACTTCAAATATTCAAATAATGGCTTCCAAAAGTAATTCTAAGCGTTCAACACTAAGTTCCATGAATTACTTCACAATATTTTCTTCATATTCTCAATTTTTTAGGATCTCCTCAATGTGGAAGAAATCCATGGTGAAAATTAATTATTTTTAGTTTCGAGTGAAGCTTTTACCTATAGATGATCAAATCCGGTGTCAAAAAGCCTTGAAATCGCCCCAAATCCCAAATCCATGATCTCTCAAGCCCTAGGTCAAAAATTGTGTTTTTAGGAGGAAGGGGATGATGAATAGTGGTAGTTGACTGGTCAAAATCATGGTTAAAGGTATTTTTTCGTGAGCTCACCGTCGGTGGGGTGTTCGGCGTTGTCAGCGCGCTCTATTGAAAATTGAACATAACTCTTAGGAAAAATCCGTCGTCGACGGCATCGAGGGCGTCGTCGGCAGGCTCTTTTAATTTGGTCAATTTCTATATTTTTGCGATTTCGATCAATTTCAAGCCTCAACAACATCCATTTAATCATTATAGATATAATTTTAAGTGATTAAATGATGTACATATCACAAATAAACTTTCACAACACGAAGCATCACATTTATATATAAATTCCAAGGGGTACAATATACATTACATAACACACCTAAGTTTGGTATTTTCTCAACCTTAATACATTAATTTAGTGTCGCAATCCAAGCCACAACACTCAAAATGCTGAAAATAAAATATCTTATGCTCAGTCTCAACTATACAGAGATCTAGAAGCATAATTCTAAAATAAAGCAAATGTAAAGTTTGAATCAAATTACATGCCTAGATAGACAGGTAGTAATATAAATCTACTATTCATCAAATTCAATACTAGATTACCTCTGAGATCACCCATTGATTGCACATGAATGAAGAGGTTGTAGAAGGGTTGGAATGGAAAAGATCACCCATTGATTGCACATGAACGAAGAGGTTGTAGAAGGGTCGGTATGGAAATTCTTCTGTAGAATCCTCTTCTATCAATTTCATCCTCCACATCAGCCGTATCAAATTATCTTTTAAATGTCCAGAGTGAGAAAAATGTTCTTTCATCCTCTTGTCTAGATGATCGAAGAAATCAGAGATATTATTAATTGCATTCATGACATGTTGTACCTCCTTCTCCAATTTTATGATTCTGTGCAGGATCACCAGAGTCTTGTCAGAAACTAAGGGTTGAACTGGCAGTGAATTTTGAGATGCTTGATCTATTATAATAGTTCCATCTTTTCATCTTCAAAAGTTGGGAATCTCTCAGTTGGGTCCAAAGGCTTCCAAGGTAGAAGTACATTTTCCAAATTTTCATAAGATTCTTGGAATAGACTGCAAAGTGAGAAAATTGTCGAAGGGTGTCCAAGCTCATAAGTTGATCCTTGAATGATCAGGCCCAAAACCGACTTCACAATTATTCATATACAATATCGATCGGTAGTCCCCTTTGGATGCAGTAATTCAGAATAACACTTTTTTTAGAAACTTTACCAATCTTCATTGTCGATAACAATTTTGCAGAAATGAAGAAGTGCCAGTGTTTCGAAACAGGATTTAGGAGTGTCGCAGAAAAACTAACATACTCGTTTTCTCTCTTTTCCCAGTCTTCAGTTTTGTCCGTTAAATATTGGTAAATCTCATTCATCTGGTTTCTTATCGGGACAAAGTTGGAATAATGGCAGACAGGAACGTTCTCGATCATGTATAATTCATTTTTCCATGCAGGAGTGAAAGTTATCCATCTACCTCGCACATAAATGACTCCCTGGTTGATTCCATGCAAATTTGCATAAAATTCCTTCACCATAGGAACAACCACGGTGGCAGTTGTATAGCACAGCACTTTCCATCTTCGCTGCACTATCATCTCTTCAATTGTCATAGAGGGATTATCCAATCCGTGATTTATGAATCCTCGTTCCTTGATTAATCTTTTCTTCACCAGTACCTTGTCGAAGATTCACTGCGCTTCCGCACTAATAAACTTTCGTCGATTGAACACTCGCATTCTGGGATTATCAGAGGAATTGGATGCCATAGGAATGAAATTAGTGGAGTTTCACTTTGTTTTTGGGGGAAATATAAACTTAGGAATCAAATTTGGGAGTTTAAAAGGGTAACTCCAGCCCAGAAACCGCCAAAAACCACCATTCAAACTCCAGAAATCGCCATCTCGCCGGTCTCGCCGTCGGTGGGGTTGAGGGCGCCATCGGCGAGCCTTTTGAATTTATTTTGCCTGGACTTTCGGGAAAAACCTGTCATCGGCTGCGTCGAGGGCACCATCGGCGCCCAAGGCAAAAATTGCACAGTTTTGGTCTAGTCCGAATGCATTCCAATTTTTCTCTATGGATCAAATTTTTATGATGATTCAATGGTAAATAAGAGTAGTAGAGCTTAATACTACCACAAAATAACAATAATTTCAAATAAAAACTACTATAATCACAATAAAATTAAAGATAACTATGGGTTGCCTCCCATAAAGCGCTTGGTTTAACGTCTTCAGCCTAACCTATTTAGGTGTTATTCAGGTTGACTAATCATTAAAACCTCTTTTAAATTTGGTCTTTTACCCTTAAAATACAATTTAATCTGTGTCAATTTACAAATCTATTTCATGTCTTCTGATCTTCAATTTCAACAGCTCCGTAAGTATAAACTTGAGTCATAGTAAAGGGTCCTAACCAACGAGACTTCAATTTCCTAGGAAATAACTTTAGTCTAGTATTGTAAAGCAAAACTTCTTATGAGTCACAGTAAAGGGTCCTAACCAATGAGACTTTAATTTCCCAGGGAATAACTTCAGCCTTGTATTGTAAAGCAAAACTTCTTGTCCTTAGACTTCAATTTCCCAGGGAATAACTTCAGCCTTGTATTGTAAAGCAAAACTTCTTGTCCTCAAAAGTTCTTCTGGTTAATCTTCCAATCATGCCATAACTTTAGTTTCTCCTTATAAATTCTGTTGTTATCATAAGATTCATTTCTTAATTCTTCTAACTTATTTAATTGTAATTCTTACCAGCATCTTTCAAATTATAATTGAATTCCTTAATCGCCCAATATGCTTTATGCTCCTATTTATTCTATCGTTATCATAAGATTGATTTCTTAATTCTTCCAATTCATTCATTTGTAACAATCTTTTCTTTTATCGTTATCATAAGATTCATTTCTTAATTCTTCTAATTCATTCATTTGTAATAATCTCCTCTCTATCATAAGACTCATTTCTTAATTCTTCCAATTCATTTAATTGTAACAATCTCTTCTTAAGTTGTTATAATAAGACTCATTTCTTAATTCTTCCAATTCATTTAACATCTTTCAAATTATAATTGAATTCTTTAATCACCCAATATGCTTTATGCTCCAATTCTACTAGTACGTGGCAAGTCTTTCCAAAAATCAGTCTATAAGGAGTCATTCCAATAGGAGTTTTATAAGCAGTCTTGTAAGCTCATAATGCAGTATCTAGTCTAGTGGACCAATCTACTCTACTAGGGTTGACTGTCTTTTCAAGTATTTGTTTAATCTATTTATTAGAAACTTTAGCTAACCCACTAGTTTGAGGATGATAGGCAGTAGAGATTTATGAATAATATTAAATTTTTCTGCCAATCTCTGGATGTATTTATCCTAAAAATGGGATCCTCCGTTAGTGATAATCATTCTAGGCATTCCGTATCTAGTGAAAATATTTTTTATTAAAAACCTTGAAACACTTTTAGTATCACAACGAGATAAAGCTTGTGCTTTAATCCACTTAGAAACGTAGTCTAATGCAATTAATATATATAAGTTCCCAAATGAAGGAATAAATTGTCCCATGAAATCTAATCCCCAAACATCAAAAATCTCAACTTCTAACATGAAATTCAGAGGTATTTCATTTCTTTTAGATATAGTGCCTACTCGTTGACATCGATCACAAGTTTTTATTTATCTATAAACATCTCTAAAGATAGTAGGCCAATAAAATCCAGCTTGTATAATTTTATAAGCAGTTTTATCAATCCTAAAATGTCCTCCAAATTCAGAATCATGACATTTTGGAATGATTAGTTTAGTTTCTTCATAAGGTACACATCTCCTCATAATAAGATCCTTACATTGTTTTTATAAATAAGGCTCATCCCAAAAATATGCTTTCGCATCATTAATCATTTATTGTTGCAGTGTCAGCATAGGTGGCAAAATATCACTTACAATATAGTTAACAATATCAGCATATCATGGTATTTTCCACTCATTAATATTATAAAGTTCTTCATCAGCGAAACTATCTATAATTTCATTATCGGTGTCAGATAATTCATGATTTTCTAATCTTGACAAATGATCAGCAATTTGATTATCATTTCCCTTTCTATCAATAACTACAAGATCAAATTCTTGCTTCAAAAGTATCCATCTAATCAACATTGGTTTGGCATCCTTCTTTTGCATTAGATACTTAATAGCAGAGTGATCAGTGTGCACAACACATTTAGCTCCAATTAAATAAGATCTAAAGTTTATTCAAAGCATACGCAATGACTACTAACTCTTTTTTAGTAACAGTATAGTTAATTTGAGCATCATTAAGAGTTTTACTAGCGTAGTATATAAATTTAAAAATCTTTTCATATCATTGTCCAAGGACAACTCTAATAGCATAATCACTAGCATCACACTTCAGTTCAAATGGTTTCTCCCAGTTAGTTAAATTTGTATGTGTAGTATAATAGATGTTGAGTAGTATTTTGTGAATTGTAATGTAATATGATTTTTATTTCGTATTTTAATTGTAATTATTTTGTTTAGTATTATGGTTGTGTTAGAGAATATTGTGTTTTTTTAATGTTTTAGTTTTGTACTTATTTCAAATTTTCATTACCCAACAATTTCTTTAATGATTTATATGTGTAGAAAGCTCCTAATGTTACAGACCAGGTGAAGTAGAAATTTTGAAAAGGACTGCAAAAATTTCAGAATAATGAAAATGCCTAAAATACTGAGGTATGATTTATATTTAGAGTTTTTCTTTCCACCTGTATCATTTTATATTGAAAACTTTAAGTTTGGGGGAGGGAAGAAAAAAATTAACTATTAGATTTCCTCTATTTAATTATTTTCAAAAATTATTTATATGATTTTATGTAGTGAATTTAATTCAGATAACTATATTTTGTAGCTATTTAAATATTATGGAAGATTTAAAGAAATATTTTTGTAATGAAAATTAATTTTGTAACTTAAGATATTTAGTATAGTAATATTATAGTTAACTATTTAAAGTAAAGGAAACTATATTTTGAAGTATTAAGAATCTGGATATTCATTTGAGAAGAAAAGATTGGGGCACAATGATGTAAAGCTATGAAATATTTATAAGGTAAGGGAATGCTTTAAGTTCCAAATTTAGGGAAAGAAAGGTGATGCTCAAAATCATTAAAGGCTATCCAGATATAGTAATCCTCACTTAAAAAAGGAAAAAGAAAAGATTGACAACAATACCTGAAAAGAAAAGAAAAATATATAGGATTGAAAGCAATCTAAATGAAAAAGAGAAAAAAAAGAAAAAAAAATTACGTAGGTGAGGAGAAGCTTGAGGATATGCCTAATAAAAAATTGGCTTCACTAGACCTACCTAAAGGGAAAACCTAGATACATTCCCAAACTTATATTTATGGATTAGATCTTTTACTAGTAGTGTTCTCATGAAGTTCCTATCATTTGAAAATTCTAAGTGACATAATATTGCAACATATAGTCATTCTTGAAATGAATAGAAGACTAAAACTCTTAAACTTGATGACTAGATAATCTTGTAGCTACAGAGTTAATTTAATTACTTAAATTTTTTCTGAAAATCTCACTATGATATTTATCTAAATAAAACTTCCAAAGGAAAATATGTTGAGATTTTTATACCTATTTTATACTGTTTTTTATGATATTGCACTTTAAAGAAAGGTATCTTTGATTTTTGTTGCAAGAATGATGAATTAGAGTCATTGGAGCAAAAAGATGCAAAAAGGAGCAAATTTGGAGCAAAAAGGACCAAAATGTGAAGATTTGAACTAGGGCACCGACAGCGAGATTTTCCCAAGACTCGAGAATTAATTCACTTAGATGGTCTGCCGACGGCGCCCTCGAGGCTGATGAGGGGGAGCTCGGCAATTATGTCCAACTAGGCATTGGATGAGGACGAATTTTGGAGGGGTGCTTAGGCAACTCTTGGGAAAGCTCATCCACAACTTTAAAAGAAGATTTTGGCTGAAAATTAGAGAGGTACTGGATGTTAGAAAGGACTTGAAGGTTGGAGAAGTTCCATTAGTGTTTGGTACAGAGTCTAAATTGTGAGGAATTCTTCGAGAGATTGTAAGAGTGGAGGGAAAGTGAGAGGTTTCTTCCTCCTTGTAGCTTCGAAGAGGAATTTTGTATGTTGTAAAGAAAGGAAGAGATTCAGAGGAAATTTTAGG
Organism: Phalaenopsis hybrid cultivar; assembly: GCA_002079205.1. Taxonomy (NCBI): domain Eukaryota; kingdom Viridiplantae; phylum Streptophyta; class Magnoliopsida; order Asparagales; family Orchidaceae; genus Phalaenopsis; species Phalaenopsis hybrid cultivar. The sequence continues at coordinate 45,641 of JXCR01144092.1, read as the reverse complement.
AGTTTTCTTGGGAAGAAATTAGAGTTAAGTTTATTTATTGTTTGTAGTTTGTATGACTTTGATTTTTTATATGAATTCTGAGTTTTGTTGTGTTAATCTGAGTAGTTTTCTCTATCTTTCTCCTTGTCTTGAGATTTGTGAAATGGTGATTTGAATTAGTTAAGTCATGAAAATGTTAAAGAAATTGTGATGATCTTTTCACCTTGATCTTAATTTAATTTCAATCTGACCAATTGATTTGTTAAAATATGTTGAGTTTTATAACTAAAGTGAAGATTACATCCAAGATTCAGGGAGGTGAAAGCCCTTGGAAGTTGGGTGCAAATAAATAGGGAAATAAAATTATTGGGCGTAGAATTGGAGATTTTAGAATGAAGTCCTAATATACGGTACACAAAATTCCTCTTCGACATGGTAAGGAGGAAGAAATCTCTCACTTTCCTTCCACTCTTACAATCTCTCGAAGAATTCCTCATAATTTAGACTCTTTACCAAACACTAATGGAACGTCTCTAACCTTCAGGACCTTTCTAACATCTAGGACATCTCTTATTTTCGGCCAAAATCTTCTTTTAAAGTTGTGGTTGAGCTTTCCAAGAGTTGTCTAAGCACCCCTCCAAAATTAATCCTCATCCAATGCCTAGTTAGACAAAACCGTCGAGCTAGCCCTCGGCGGCCTCGAGGGCGTCGTCGGCTGGCCTTCTAAGTGAATTAATTCTGGAGTCTCGGGAAAATCTCGTCGTCGGCGCCGTTGGGCTCGCCTTCGGAGCCTTAGTTCAAATCTTCACATTTTGGTAATTTTTTAGCTCCAAATTCACTCCTTTTTGCATCTTTTTGCTCCAATGACCCTAATTCATCATTCCTGCAATAAGACATCAAAAATACCTTTCTTTAAAGTGCAACATCATCAAAAATAGTATAAAATATGTATGAAAATCTCAACATATTTTCCTTTGGTCAATCTCCCTTTCTATTTCTCTTTCTCTCAATCTTCTTTTCTCTCTCTCGTTTCATATCAGGAAAAAAGGAGATGAGAAAAGAAACAACTAGATATTAGTTTCTCTGTAACTCTCTCCATCTCTCCCTCACTCACTCACTCTCTCTCTCTCACTCTATACTTCTTGGGAGAGATATAGTGAGAAATAAAGTGATAGTGTGAGATAATGAGAAAAATGAAGGGGGAGTGCAGATGGGAGATAGATCTAAAAGGACCTAGAGATCATGGGAAAAAAAATGAGTGAGAGTTGTGTGAGAGAGAAATAGTCAGATTGGGAGAGTAATTTCCTTCATTCATTTTTTATCTTTTTTAATTTTAGGGATGGAGAGTTTGAGTAGGGGAGAAATAGAGGGTGGTGGAGAGGGAGGGATAGCAAGTGAGTAAGAGAGAGAGTTGAGAGATAAAGTGGAGGGATTTAGAAGAAAAGAGAGATATCACCCTCTTCTTCCCCTATCTTTTCTCCCTCCCCTATCTCTCTCTCTTATACTTCCTCCATCCATCCTTATCCCTATTTTTACCTTGCTCTCTCATTGAGTGTGAAAAAGACAAAGAGAGAGTGTGAGAGAACGATAATAAGTGAGAATGAGAGTGTGGTAGAAGAGGGAGAATGACAAAGAATAGGAGAGAGTGGATGGAGAATTGAAGAAGGGGGGGAGCTCTATCTCCCCATCTCTCTCTCACATGCACACACTTCTCTCCCTCTTTCAACTCTCTTTGTCCTCACCCATCTCTCTCTAAGTCTCTCCATTGCTCTCTCTCTCTCTTCTCTTACTTAACTCTCTCCCACACTAATTCTCTCACACTCTTTCTCTCCCCCTCACACTCACACTCAAATATACAAATCCTCTCTCTCTTATTTTCTATCTCACACTCCCTCCCTCCTTCTCTTCTCTCTCTCCCTCTCTCTGCCTCCCTCATTTCCATTCCCACCCCTCACTCTCTCTCACTTTATCTCTCTATCTCTAGCTCTATCATTTTCTTAGCCTCCCTCCCTTTCTAACACTCTCCCAGCCTAAATCTCTCCCGTACTCTCACTCTCTTTCTCTCTTCCAATCTCTAACTCTTCCTCTCTAGCTCTCTTTCTCTCTCGTTTTCTCTAGCTCTCTCCCTCCATCCCTCCCTCATAAACTTCAAAGGTAGCTCTCACTAACTACCTCTCCATGTTTTAATTCTTATCATTTCTAATTATCTTCACTTCCTTATTTCTCTCTCGCATTGTCACACACACACACTCTAAAACTATCAACATTTCACTCTTTCAACTCTTTTATAAAGAGATATAAAGCAATAGATATATCAAGGGTGAGAGAAGCATGTGAGCGAGAGAGACTGGGATGGAAGGAGTGATGGAGATTAGGAGAGAGGAACAACTAAATAGTTTAGGGAGAAAAAAAGATAAGAGATTAGATAATGAAAGATGGAAAGAGAGAATAGTTAGAGACAGAGCAAGGGAGCAAGAGAGAGAAGAGAGAGTGTGTGAAAGAGAGAGATTAAGGTAGAGGGAGAGAGAGAGGGGGAGGTAGAGAGAGGTAGCTACAATAGAGGTATCAGTCTCTATCTTGATTCTCTCTTTATCTCTCTCTCAAACTATCAACTTATCTTTTTGTCCCAATCTCTCTCATTCCTTCTCTCTTAGAGACAAATAGAAGGAAAGAGAGGACAAAAAGATATGAAACATGGAGAGAAGAGTGATAGAGGGAGAGAGAAATAACGAGCTCTTCTTATTCTTAGGTCCTCCTCCTATTCTTTCTAATTCTTTGACGCTATCCTTCTTCTCTCACTCTCTCTCATTGTCACTTTCTCACTTAGAGAAATTGATAACAAGATAATTAGAGGAATAGAGAGGGAGGGAGGGATATTTAGAGAGATGGAAAGGGGGAGAAGAGATGAGGGAAGAAGAGGATGAGATATATCTTGTCTTATTATCTCTCCACTCACTCTCTCCGACTCTCACTTCCTTACTCAATTCTTCCCCTCCCCCTCTTTAAATTTCCCTTCCTTAATTATTTCATCCCCTCCCTCCCTCTACACCCTTTTATCTCTCTCCCTCTCAAACTCTCCTTCCTTAGGAGATAGAAAGAGAGATGAGAGACAAAATTGTCTCTCCTAGTCTAACTCTTACTCTCTCCCTTCTCCCTCTCTCTTTCTTTCTACTCATTCTATTCAAGTCTTGCTCTTTAGGTTTTTTCATCTCTATCTCTCATTTACACTTTCTGTCTCTCTCTCTATTTTTTTTTCTACTCTATCTCTCTCAAGAGATAGGGAGAGTGAAAGGGATAAGATGAGAGAAAAATAGATAGAGTGGGAGAAGGGGAGAGATAGTGAGAGAGAGATACTCTCTCTCAGTCAGAGAATTAGGAATTCTATCAATCCCACAAGAATTCTCCGAANGTGACAGACTAAAATTCCCAATTCGGTCCTATCGTTTGGGTGCTGAAGTGTAGATGTTAGCCCTGAAGTGAGGGGAACGTGGGAGCTCCAAAATGAGAGACAGTATCCTCCAAGCCTAGCCGTAGATTCAGTAAACAAGCGTAGGATTAGTCAATGTTCTTTATGCATGGACCAAAGGGTAAAGAATAGGTATGCTCCTATTTGACACAATATAAATTTAACTAATTCATTTTATCCATTCACTATGATTTCTTGATAAAGAGAAGGATACTTTCTTATATATTGAATATCACAATTAAACCCCCCTCAGTATCATTAGTTATTTAATTGTTATTAAAATTACCTNTTGACAAGGAGAAGGATGCTTTCTTATATATTGAATATCACATTAAAATCCTCATTAGTATAATTAGTTATTGAAGAGTTATTAAAATTACATATTTATTTCAATTTGCCTATTAGTGACAGATAAGCAATTTGAATTACATTGTTGTGATTAAGTATTGCTTTTCTCTGCCTATTAGTGACAGATAAGCAAATTGAATTTCATTGTTGTGAATTACATATTTATTTCAATTGTCTATTAGTGACAGATAAGCAAATTGAATTCCATTGTTGCGATTGAGTATTGCTTTTTCTAAAATCTTAGTTCGCAGTTCTAAACCACTCCCTGTGGGATCGATATCTAGGACTCCATTAGAGCCCTGGTTTAGTTCTAATATTACTCCCTGTGGGATCAATATCTAGGACTCCATTAGAGCCCTATATTACTTAAGCGATACATATAGTTGCATTGATAAGTGTGACTTTACGATTATTGATAATTTTATACATCCAACTTTATCAAATCTATAACTATTATTAAGTTTTGGTACAATTGTTCAGGAATTAAATCTTTTAGCAGCAATATTAAATACTTATATTTTTAAGCATATATAAAGTCGATGTCANTTGATATGTGTGACTTTACAATTATTGAATATTTTATACATACAACTTTATCGAATCTATAACTGTTATTAAGTTTTTGGTACAGTTGTTGAAGAATTAAATTTTTTAGCAACAGTATTAAATACTTATATTTTTAAGCATATATAAAGTCGCTGTCAAGTTTTTGGCACCGTTGTCGTGGAGTAAACAAGAATCATAATTAGAGTAACAAATAAATTAGGATTATTAGAAAACTTTTACTTGAGTTGCAACTTTATTTTATATTTAGTTAACTGTTTTACTGTGTACTGATTTCAAATTGTATGCATAAATTCGGACATGAAAATCTTATACCCTATGATTAAGAATTAGAACGCACTGTTAGAAAAATTAGAAAATTGAAAAGAGAACCTAGAAATTCTGATACAATGGAAAATAATNATTATTGAATATTATATTTATACATCTTAATCAAATTAGACACATCTGTAAAGTCGCGATCAAGTCTTTGGACCCCGTTGCTGGAAATTAAATCTTTTAGTAGCGCCATCAAATTCTTGTATTTGTCGATTTACAAAAAGTCGGTCAGAAAGCTCATCCATAACTTTAAAAGAACATTTTGGCTGAAAATTGANACAAATTTGACTTTAACATTTTTGAATATTATAATTATACAACTTAATCAAATCAGACACATCTATAAAGTCAAGATCAAGTTTTTGGACACTGTTGCTGGAAAATTAAATATTCTAATAGCTTCATCAAACTCTTATATTTATCGATTACAAAAAGAAGTCGGTCAAGTTTTTGGCGCCGTTGTCAGGGATCTAAATCTTCTAGCAGCGGTTCAAGTTCTTATATTTTTAAGCATATATAAAATCGCTGTAAAGTTTTTGGCACCGTTGCCGGGGAGTGATTGAGTGAGTGAGTAAAATCATGATCATAGTAACAGACCAAATTAGGATTATTAGAAAATTTTTACTTAAATTGCAACTTATTTTTATATTTATATTTATTAGGAATTATTAGAAAATTTTTACTTGAATTGCAACTTATTTTTATTTTTATATTTAGTTAATTATATTACTGAGTACTGATTTCAAATAGTATGCGTAAATTTGGATATGAAAATCTTATACCCTACGATTTGGAATTAGAACGCACTGTTAGAAGGATTAGAGAATCAAGAAGAGAACCTAAAAATTCTGATACAATGGAAAACAACCTGAATAATTACGGAATAGAAAATGAGCACCAACCTAGACCTTTAAGAGATTATGCAAATCCTATAGCGGATGAGATTCACTTATCTATCCAAAATCCTGATGTAGCCGCTAATTCATTTGAGCTTAAACCTGTTATTATTCGGTACAAAACAATCAATTTGGAGGTACACCAAATGAAGATCCTAACTTACACCTCGCTAGTTCTCTATCCAACATCCTGATGTAGCTGCTAATTCATTTGAGCTTAAACCTGCTATTATCCAAATGACAAAACAATCAATTTGGAGGTACACCAAATGAAGATCCTAATTTACATCTCGCTAGTNGATCATGAGTAAGAGAGAGAAAGAGAGAGAGGGAGATGGGTCAGAGAGGGAATGTGAGAGAGAAGGGCAAGTGATGGGAAGGGTATTAGAGATATAAAGAGAGATAAAGAGATTGAGAGAATGAAGATAGGGAGAGGAGACGAGAGGGAGAGAGAAAAGTATCAATAAGGGAGGGAGGTAAGCAGAGGTAACATGTGAATGTGAAAGAGAAATGTTGAGATAGAGAGAGTAATGAGAGGTGGGAAAGCAAGAGCAACAGAGAGAGTGTGGGTGAGAGAGAATGGGGGAAAAATAGAGAGATAGAGAGAGCAGAGAAAGAAAGAGAAAGAGAGAAGAGAAAGAGAGAGAAATAAAGGGGAGAGAGATGGTGGAGGAAAGAGAATGTATGAGAGATAGAGAAAGAGAGAGAGAGCACGAGGGACAGAAAAGTGCAAAATGAAGAGCAATAGAGAGGGAGGGGGAGAGAGATACATAACAAGAGAGAATGAAGATAGTGAAAAAGAGGAAGGGAGATAGAAAGAAAGAGAGAGATAGTGAGAGATAAAAAGATCTAGCAATAGAGAGAGCAAAAGAAGCAAGAAATAAAGAGAGGGAGGGAGAGATTGAGAGGGAGTGAGAGAAAGGATGAGAGAGAAAGGGAGATATACAAAGAGATAGAGCTTGAGAACCTAGAAAGAAAGAGGGAAGATTGAGGGAGAGTGAGAGACAAATTGAGTAAGATACACATGAAGAGGGAGGGAGGAAAGAGCATGAAAGAGAGTGAGTCATAGAGAGAATGGGCAAAGATGCTCTCTAATTTGAGGAATCGGTGAGGGGGAGAGAGAAGATATAAAGTAGAAAGAGTGCGACAGAGAATGAGAGCGGCAAGACAGAGAAAGAGAGAGTGAGAGTGAGAGAGAAAAAGAGAGAGTAGGAGAGAGCATGAGAGAAGAGAATGGAGAGAGTTATAACAGACTCTCTCACTCTTTCTCTTTTCCCTTGTCTTTCACTCTCGCCACTCTCTACCCTTTTCCTACCCTCTCTATTTTTTATCTCTCTCTTATCTCTTTATCTTAGTCTTCTATCTCCCTCTATCCCTCTTTCTCACTTTCTCCTCTATCCCTTTAATTATCTCCCTCTCTCAATCATTCTTTCTCTCATATAATCAACCTCTCTCTCTCGCTCTCTCTTCCATAATTTTTTACCTCTCTTGCTAACTCTCTTTCTGTCTCTTTTTAATTATTCTTTGTTCTAATCTCTCCCTGCACTTTCCAAAAAAAAAGAGAGAGGTAGAGAGATAGAATACAAGAGAGGAGAGTGTGTGTGTGTGCGAGAGAGTGAAAGAATAGGGAGAGTTACAGAGAATGAGAGTATAAGAAAGAGATATAAATAGAGTACTAGTGAGAGATACATCTCTCTCATTCCACAATCTCCCTCTTGCTCTCTATCTTTCACTTGCTCTCACTTCCTCCCCATCTCTCTCACTTTCACTTGCTCTCACTTCCTCCCCATCTCTCTCTCCTATTCACTCTCTCAAGGTAACTCCCTTAATTCCCCTCTCACACACTTTCTCTCTCTTATAGTTTCACTCACTCTTTCTCGCTCTCACTATTCTCTCTCTCAATATTTCTTTTTCTCATAAATTCTCTTTTTTCTCCTTAATGGCTCTTATTCTCTATATGTATGCCTCTATCTATCTCTCTTTTACTCTCCTTCTAACTTTAACATTCTCACACTCTAACTCTTGGGCTCTCTCTATCTCTTTAAAATCTCACTCTCTTCTCATTTTCGCTCTATCCCTCCTCTCTCAATTACTCATTCTCTCACTTGAGCATCTCTCTCTCATCCCATATCACTCACCCTCCACTCACTCTATCACTTTTACTCTCTCACTTTCTCACCTTTCACTCTCTCACTCGTTATCACATTCTTCTTTCTACCTTCTTTTTCTCTATTCTCTCTCTCTCTGTAATTTCTCTATAACTTTATCTCTTACCAACTATAACCCTTTCTTCTCTGCCTCTCTCCCACCTTTCTCTGCCTCCATCTTTCCCACTCCCACCTTGTCTCTCACTCACTCTATCTCTACCTCTAGCTCTTCAACAAAATAAGAGTGTGTGAGAAGACAATGAGGGAGAGAGATACAGAGAGAGCTTTTCATTTATGCCTATCTCACACTCCCTCTCTTTTGTAATCACTTATTTTCTCTTCTCTTCACTATCTTTCCTCTCTCTCTCCCTCTCTGTCACACACACTCTCTCCCAAACTGTCAATCTATCTCTCTCCCCATCTCTTATAATAAGAGATTAAGTGAAAGAGATATCAGGAGTGGGAGAAAGGAAAGGAGTGAGGAGAGATAAAGAGACAGAGAGAGCAAGAGAGAAAGAGTGATAGAGATCAAGAGATAGAGACAAGTTAATAGGTTGAGAGAGAGATAGAAGGAAAGATCAAGTGAGAGGATAAGGAGAGAGATATATTGAGGAAGCAAGAGAGAAAATGTGTGAGGGAGAAAGAGTGGTTAAGGGAGAGAGAAGATTGAGACAGAGCGAGAGATAAAGAGTATTATTAGGGGAAAGAGAGATATCGAAATAGATAGTGAGGGAGAGAGAGAATAAATAGATGGAGAGAAAGGTTGATAGTTTGAGAGAGAGTGTGTGTGACAGAGAGAAGCATGATATAGGCGGAAAGTGAGTGATATCAATATTCTCTCAATCTATTCTCTCTTCCTTTATCTTGTGGTCTCTCTTTTACTCTCTATACCTCATTCCCTACCTCTCTTTCTCACTTTTTCTTCCTCTGTCCCATTCTCTTTTTCTCCCCCTTTCCCTCTCCATCATCTCTCCCTCCCTCTCTTCTTTATCTCTCTCTATCTCTCTTTCTCTCCCTCTATCTCTCTTATTCTCTCTTTTTATCTTCTCCCTCCCTTTCTCTAATTTTCTCAATCACTCTCCCTCTGAGCATCGATCTATTAACTATCTCCCTCTGAACCTTTCTCTATTTAGAGTTGCTCTCTTCTTTCTCTCCCTTCCTCTTTATTTCCCTCTTCAATCTCACTGTCTCTTGGTAGAGTAGGAGAAAAAAAGAGAAAAGAGAAACAAAGAGTGCTAGAGAGAGAGAGAGCGAGTGAGAGAGGTGAGAGAGAGAAAGGAAGAGAGAGTGTGATAGAAATATGGTAAGGGAGAGAGAGATTTCAAGAGTACGAGAGAGTGAGAAAAAAGAGTGGGAGAGAGGGAATAGAAGGAATGGAGTGGGAGGGATGGGGAGAGAGAGAAAAATTGATCCCCTCATCTCTCACTCACTCACTCGCTCTATCTGGCTATCTCAATCATGAGAAAGATAGTTAGAGAGAGAATAAATAGAGAGAGTGGGTGAGAGAGATAAGAGGGAGGGATATTTAGAGAGGGAAAGGGAGAAAGGGAGAGATTTAAAGCTATAAGGAAATGAGAGAAAGAGAACGAAAGAGAGATAATGAGCTAAAGAGTGAAAGGAGTGAGTGAGAGAAAGAGGAGGAGAGAGATATATATGAAGAATGAGAGTGGGAGAGAGTGAAAGAGAGAATGACAATAGAGAGATATAACGATAGAGTGAGGGAGAGACGGGGATAAAAAGATACTTGGTGTATCCCTCTTTCTGAGGTGGAGAGAGCTAGAGAGAGGTGAGAGGGAGAGAGAAGTGAGATGGGGAGAAAGTGTGACTGAGAGATATCAATGGTGAGAGAGAGTGAGGGAGCTAAAGAGAGAAAGAGAAGAAGGGGGAGTGATAGAAAGAAAGATATAAAAAAAGTTATTATGAGGGAGAAAGGGACAAAAAGGGGGAGAGATAGAGAAAAAAATAGGGAGGAAAAGAGAGTTAGAATGTTAGTGGGAGGGAGGGATAGAACAAGAGTGTGTGATTGTGAGAAGAGGAACAATAATAGAGATTGAGAGTAAGGGAGAATTAGAGAGAGAAAGATAAATATAGAGATAGAAAGGTTTGAGAGAGAGAGGGGGAGGGAAGAGAGGGAGGGAGGAGAGGGGTGTTGACCTCACAATTGATTGAGGTCTAGTCTTTCCTCTTTAATAGTTTAGGGTCTAGCCGTAGGACTTTTCTGTTGAATATTCCTAGAGGACTAGAAAAGGAACCCTCGCCATTAGAAATTCTAAACACTTCTTTTCTCAACTTGTAGTTCCACATATTGGTTCTAACTTCTAGCACTTAGTAGGTGGGATCAATATGTGAGAGCTCAAGGAGAGTCCTTAAAAGATTACTTTTCCTACCCTTTGGTGGTGTGATCTTGGTTGGTCTCACACACACACTTGCACATTACACTTCCACTCACTACCTTAAACCCAAACCTGCTTAACTTTGATCCCATAACCCATTGGGAGACTCATGTAGATGGTGCCCTAGACCCACTAGCCCTGGGCTAGGGTTTAGCTAAGACCAGTGCATGGAGGAACCAAAGGAGGGAATTATATTGGTCCATGGCACAAGAAAGGTTATTGACACCCCAATTTTACCAAAGTATCAAACTTGGCCTTTTATCCCCAAACTTACCCAAACTACTAAATTACCCTTGAAACCCCAAAATTGACCAAAATTCCCATAATTACCAAAAATACCCAATTTTGACTAAACAACATTTCAAACCATTTGAAATTGCCCAAATTAATAAAAACATTACAAAATTTTCAAAATTACTAAAATACCCTTCATTTTGCCAAAATTACCAAAATACCCTTGGTGACCAAATTGTCCCAAAACCTTCCAAATCACCTCAAATAGCCCCAAAATCAATTTGAACTACTCCATTGAGCTCAATTTGACCAATTTGACTTATTCTGACAGAAAGCCCCAAATTGTCTTTCAAGGCCCAATTATCCCAATTCACCACCAATGTCCCCCAATTTGATCCCAATCTTACCCAATTTCAATTCTAAACTAAAATCATCATGTCAAAGCTTGATTGAAGCCAAATACAAGCCCAATTAACCCACATTTGAAACCAATTTCAACCCAATGCCCCAATTTGTCCCAAAATCAAAATCTCACTAAATTGAACCCCCAAATATATCCAATTGCCTCAATTTTGCATCATAAACTCTTCACAGCATTTTCCCAAATTAAATTGAACCCTCAAATGGCCTTGGTCAATTTCACTCAAGATCAACTTGGACTAAACCCTAATTTTGCAAACTTTCCACCCTATTGATATCCAAAACCCTTCAAGACAATTATTAGGACCAATTTGAACCATCAATTGAGCCTTGGACAAACTCATGGCCAACTCAAACCCGAGTCTAACCCAACATCCTCAAAATTGACCAAATGTCTAAATTTCACCAAATTTAACATCCAAATCAATTCAAAATCACTCCAAAACTTTTCTAAACTCCTTGTGACAACCATATACATCATTTTAATCAATAAATGGAGCTCAATGTCATGGCCAGCCCAACCTAAACCCAACTTCAAGCCAAAATGCCCAAAATTGAACCCTTGCACCAAAGTTGACCATGCCAAGCCAAATTGATCTACCCAAAGCTAGTACAACCACTATTTAAACTCTAGTGACCAGGCTAGACCCACCTAGCCTGCCATATATGAGCTATGAACCAATTGTCCCATGATTTGTGGGATTTCACCCCATTGTGGGCCTAAACCAAAATATCTTGACCATCATCACTAACCATTAGTGGATAACCATCATTAACCCTCACAGTGGTTCATCTGGCTACCTGTCCACCTCCTCTACTTTGTTCGGCTGACCTAGTGGCTGAAAAACCCCAAAACTGAGAGTCACTCCCCTCAAATCTAAACATGATGCACCCATCCAAGCTGTCCAACCCTAATTGGGCTTTAGCACTTTGTAGGCCTCCACCTCAGCTCCACATTGCATCTGAATTAAAGCCCTGAGCTGCACCCATCCCCACTTTATTTAAGCCACCTCCTCCATGGCCAAAAGCGGAGTTAAACATTTTTCTTTGGGAAACTCTGCCAAATTGTTCCCAAAGCTCCTCCAAGACTCCCTAAGCTCATTGCAACCATCTTTTAATCATTTCCCTCAGTGCCCGAGCTCAATTTTAGACCTCAAAATCAGGACAAATTTTGGTCATCTTAAAAAATCCCCCAAACTTCAAATTGAACTGCTCTGGAGCTTCCCTAGAGCAAGAGAAGAAGATTCTCATTGAAATCCCCCTCTTTTGAGTCCTCTGAACCACTCCTAGACCAAAGCCGCACCCCCATTTCTTTGAACATGTACTTTGAACTTACAGCAGAGGAAACCAACACGTACAGGAGGTTTGTGGGACTCCACTGAAGCTTCCACAAGCATCTGATTGAGGCCTCCCCTCTCAGACAAAGGTATAAGCCATTAACCCTAATTTTGAGCTCAGTTTTCACCAATTGTGAAGTAAAGTTTAATTTCATAGCATTGTCATCATATGGATGTGTTCGTCTTGAGTAGATGAAGGTGTAGGAACAGACACCATGGATTTTGGTTGAGTATCGAGCGAGATATTATATCTAGAAGTCTTGTGATTCGCGTGATTTGGCCATCTAGGAAGATGACGGAGAGCCTTCTGATTGCGTGTGTATCAGATGAATGGACAATATCGCATTGGATGAGTTCTTTGTGCGTGAATAGTGGGTCGAGTCAGCACTGACTCAAAAGGTAGAGCCGAACCAGAAGACGCCGCGTGGAGACTTCGGAGGAGGGGTTTGTGCTGGTGCCGCGTGGTTTAAATAGAAAAATAGGGATTTATTATATTAATTAAATACCATAAATTCAAAAATCCATAACTTCTCTTAGAAAAATTGTTAAAATAAAATAAAAATGCCCTCTTGCTCAGTGAACAGAGGAGAATAATGTGGGCTAAAAATTAAAAAAAAATTATTTGCTACTCTTTGATTTTTAGTTAATTAAAATCTCTCTGTGATATTTTAATTCATTATGATTAAATATTGCTCATCATGACTTAAAATTCTTAGGGTTTGTTTCTCATGACAGAGGAGATGTTCTCTAATTTTTTCCAATGTCAGAGCATCTATGTCCTTATAACCTTAATTTTCAAGATTGGTTGGTTATTTTGACTTAAACTAATTATATAAATCAAAATAACAATTATGAGATAAATTTTAGTAGGTTTCCTGCTATTAGAGAAGCCTAGGAAAAATATCATGATGGTCTGAATAGTCTTGTACATTTTTATAGTTAATTAAATGTCCATATCTTGTATTAATTTATTTAAATTAAATATTAATAAATAAATAATGAAATCAATTCTATATTGTGTAGAAATCTTTTGTTGATTCACTGTAAAAATTTAAAATTTATTTGATTAAGTTTGAGTACTACAGTTGTTTTTATAAGGAAAATTATATGTTTGTACAAAAATAATTATATTAAATTAAATAAACCTAGAAAAATTATGAAAATTGGTTTTTTTGAGTTCTTTATGATTAGAGGCACTTAGGAAAAATAAAAATTATTTTGGAGAAAATACTTTATTTTTTAGCTATATTTTAAATTAAAAATAATTAAAAATAATTAAAAATAATTAAAAATTCAAAAACTACAAAACTGTTTCAAAATTTGTATAATGGTTTCCTAATCACTTGAGACTCATTAATATATTTTTCTCAATTTCCTATGTTAAGAATAAATTTTTAAAGGCCTAAAATGCATTTTTTCTTATTTTTCATTAAAATAATTATATTAGTTAAATTAAAAATCATATAAATATAAAATTTGTTTCTCTGAGCTTTCTGGACTCAGAGGGTTTAATAAAAAAATTAAAATAGTTTTTGGTAACTAATACACATTTTGATTTAATTAAAGCACTAAAAATCAATAAATAATTATAAAATTAAATTAAAATTTTATTTAGAAAATCATGGTATGTTGTCTAAGTGTTTCTTCGACCTCGGGGAACCTCTAATAACTCAACCATAAACTAACATTTTATTTTGATTGATTAAATAACATAATATTGAAAATCCTATTTTCTAATATAAGATAATTATTTAAATTAAAAAAAATTGAAAACTACATTTTCTCCTCTGATGTTTTAATTGACCCATGGGTAGGGTACTGTAAAATTTTCAAAGTCATTTGAATTATGCTTAATGAGTTATGAAATGGAGAGCCCCAAGGGCAAGATGGTCATTTTAGACTTTGACACCTTAATTAAAACTTAGGATTAATCAAAAGGAAAATGTGTAATTTTGATCTTAATGAATAATCTTGGATAATTAAAATACAATGGGCTAAAAGGTAGAAACCAATTTGCCACCTTTCCATTATAAGAGTAAAATTATAAATTATCATGATTTGGAAGTTAATTACAATCATATGATTTTGACGTGATAGGCTTATGCTAGGAGGATGATAGTTCACTTATTTTAAGCCCACAATTGTATATGATGATATGATCTTTTAATAAGGATACACATCACTTAGAGTGAAATTTTAATAGTTGTCATTTTTTCATATTGAGATTATGAAGGGCTTGGTAGCAATCTAGGCCTGATATTTAAACTTGTTTGATGGGATTTAGAAGAATGTAACAAGATTAATGATTTAGGTAAACACCTCTAAACACTGCAAGCCCAACTTTAGGAGTGGGTGCAAAATTTTTAAAGATTTGAACTTGCCTTAGGGTCATTCACTTAAATAACTCTTAAGTTAAATATCGACTGATTAATTGTGTACCCTGCTCTTGGGATAATTAAGATGTCAAAATTGACCAAGTAGCAGGATAACCTTTTTTAACTTGACCTTGGATGATTAATGAAACAACGTGATAAGTTTAAAATGAACTCAAATTATTTCAAGAGATCTGTAAAGCATTCCCCGAACACTTTGGAATCCCTTGGACATTTTGAAGAACAAATTGAACTTGTTATATTTTCTTCTAAAATCATCCACTAAGATGCTTCGGGGTTCAATAAGTCATAGTTGGGAGTCTGGTAAACACACCTTCATCTACTCTTGCAATTTATTTAATTTCCTGCAAAATTATATACATGTTGCAAAAGCTAATCATTCAGCGGGAATGCCGAGAAGATGACAGGTATGCTTTTACAGTGTTATTTAATTTCTGTCATTTTAATTTCTGCAATCTACTTTTGCTTCCAAAATATTATAACTACTTCATTGAGCACTTTCCTTTACTTGCAAAAATCAAAACCATTTTAAAAAATTAATCAACAATTTCAAAAACCTAAAACAAATTGTTTCAAATGTAACCATAAATCCTTTGAAATGTCACTAAATTAAAAACATCCTTTCGAATTTACGGGAGTCGCTCGGAGGAGGTAACCCACAGTTGCTAACGAGATCTCCCCGGTTCAATTGGGTTACACAACTCATTTAAGCTAAGTAAATTCGAAAGAAAATAGTGATACCAGAACGAGGGAACCGTGAGATTTTAGCCGGTGTCGTTCTAATCAACTTTAATCCCCCCATAAAGATTGAACTTGAACTTGTCATTTAAACCTTTTAGCATTAGACTTTAGGACTACTACTTCGTCGAGGAGGTTGGAACTAATTCCATGGGCAGCAATCCACAACATCAATCTACAATAGTACGAGGATCTGCAACAACATGAAGATCTGCAACAACCCATCTTTCCTTAGAATTAAAGAACAAGTCATAGGATTTCGAGGTTGTCCGTCTATTACGACATAAATCCTTAACTCGTTTCGGGTGATTAGGGACACTTAGGAAAAATAAATTTTTTTTTGGAGAAAATACTTCATTTTTAGCTATATTTTAAATTAAGAATAATTAAAAATAATTAAAAATTCCAAAACTACAGAAGTGTTTCAAAATCTGCATAATGGTTTCTCGATCACTTGGGACTCATTAAAATATATTTCCCAATTTTCCTAGAAATTTATTTTTCTTATTTTTCATTAAAATAATTATAATAATTAAATAAAAAAACATAAAAATATAAATTTTGCTTCTCTGAGTTCTCTAGACTCAAAGAGGTTTAATAAAAATATGAAAATAATTTTTGGCAATTAAAACATATTTTCATTTAATTAAATCACTAAAAATCAATGAATAATCATTAAATTAATTTAAAATTTAATTTAGAAAATCATGGTACGTTGTCTAAGTGTTTCTTTGACCTAAGGGAACCTCTAATATTTCTCCCATAAATAAAAATTTTATTTTGATTGATTAAATAACTTAATATTGAAAATACTATTTTCTAATATAAGTTAATTATTTAAATTAAATAAAAATTTGAAAACCACATTTTCTCCTTTGATGTTTTAATTGACCGATGGGCAGGGTACTGCAAAATTTTCGAAGATTTGAAATATGATTAATGAGTTATGAAGAGGAGAGCCCCAAGGGCAAGATGGTCATTTTAGACTTTGGTACTTTAATTAAAACTTAGGATTAATTAAAGGAAAAAAATGAGTAATTTTGATCTTAATGAATACTCTTGGATGATTTAAATATAATGGGTTAAGAGATAGAAACCAATTTGCCACATTTCCATTATAAGAGTAAAATTATAAATTATCATGATTTGGAAGTTAATCAAAATCAAATGATTCTGACATGATGGGCTTAGGCCAGGAGGATGATAGTTCAGTTATTTTGAGGATACAATTGGATATGATGATATGATCTTCTAATAAGGATACACACCACTTAGATTGAACTTTAATAATTCTCATTTTCTCTTATTGAGATTATGAAGGGCTTGGTAGTGATCTAGATCTGATATTCAAACTTGTTTGATGGGATTTAGAATAATGTAACATGATTAATGATAAATATCTGTAAACACTGCAAGGCCAACTTTAGTAGTTGGTACCAAATTTGTAATGACTTGAACTTGCCTTAAGGTCATGCACTTACATAACTCTTAAGTTGAATATCGACTGATTAATTTAGTACCCTGCCTCAAAATTATTCAGATGTCAAAATTGACCAAGTAGTAAGGTAACCTTTTTTAACTTGGCCTTAGATGATTAATGAAATGAAATGATAAGTTCAAAATGAACTTCAAATGTTTCAAGAGATCTTTAAAGTTGTCCAAGGTCCTTCCCCGAACACTTTGGAATCTCTTCGACATTTTGAAGGACAAATTGAACTTGCTATATTTTGTTCTAAAATCATCCACTAAGATCCTTCGGGGCTCAATAAGTCATAGTTTGAAGTCTGTTAAATAAACTTACATCTACTCTTGCAATTTATTTAATTTCCTGCAATATTATATATGTGTTGTAAGCTAATCTTTCAACGGGAATGTTGAGAAGAGGATAGGTACGCTTTTATAGTGTTATTTAATTTTTGTCATTTCAATTTCTGCAATCTATTTTTGCTTCCAAAATATTATAACAACTTGGTTGAGCACTTTCCTTTACTTGCAAAAATTAAACTTTTTTAAAAATTAATCAACATTTTCAAAATCCTAAAACAAATTGTTTCAAATGTAACCATAAATCCTTTAAAAAGTCACTAAATTAAAAATGTCCTTTTGAATTTATAGGAGTCACTTAAAAGAGGTAACCCATGGTTGCTAACGAGATATCCGCAATTTAAATGGGTTCCACAACTCATTTAAGCTAAATAAATTCAAAAGAAAATAGTGATACTAGAACGAGGGAACCATGGGATCCTAACCGGTGTTGCTCTAGTCAACTTTAATCCTCTCATAATGATTGAACTTGAACTTGTCATTTAAACCTTTAAACACTATACTATAGGACTGCTACTTCATCGAGGAGCTTGGAACTAACTCCATGAGTAGCAATCTACAACAGCAATCTACAATATCACAAGGATCTGCAACAGCATGAGGATCTACAACAACGCATATTACCTTAGAATTAAACAACAAGCCATAGGATTTTGAGGTTTTTCGCCTAGTGCGACTTAAATCCTCAACTCAGCTTAAGGCTTTTCTATAGCCCTGTTATACAATTTAAGCTATAACTTTTTTTAGGATTTGAGGTTATCGTTCTTCCTGATCTAAATCCTCACATCTTCCAGGCTATTTGTGCGACCGTCTCGCACAAATGTAAGCCCTAATTACTAAAACTAGCAGGATACAATAATTAAATAATTATTCATCTCTAAATTGAAGTAGAACCATAGGATTGTCTGGGAAGGCACCGAGGTTCTCCTCAGGATCCATGACATCACCTAGTTCTTCTTCCTTTGGATTCCAAAAAAAATGTTCCAAATTTGAGTCATTCCTATTTCACATTTGTTTGTCTGATCTTTTGAAAATTCCTACCCTTTGAAATTATTGAAGACAATATCCCTTGATTTTTATCGAGAGTCTTCTTAGGTGACTTTAGTTATCTAGGATGTAATTAACTAAAGGGGCATGCCCTTATAGAAAAGTTTTAAGAACCCAGATTAATATAAACCCTATTTAAATTTTTGTATTAAATAGGGGAACTTGTCAGTCAACATAAAAAATGGTTTTCTCTGGCTTAAATGAACATCATAAATTCTTTAGTTTATTTAATAGCCTCAGCAGTAAGTAGTGTGTTTACCCTTCGGGATAGATGCATTGCTTGCGGTGTTAGGCTCCTTTTTTTAAACTACTAAGAATATGATGTTGGTTTGATCTTGTATTTTGAAAATTTTAAATACTACTTTTCCCAAATTATATATATATATATATATTAAATTAAACTAAGCATCAGGATATCCATTCCGATGACCAACAACTTCTAATTTGGCGACCGACAGTTTTTAGCAACTCTGTTGGGGACTAGTTTCTCTCTCCTTTTAAATCAGTGAATCATGTCTTGTGTACATGTCCCTTATGGACCAGATTACCCTTCTTCCATTGACATACTTCACCCATTTCTTTCTTAGGTAAGTACGGTCAACTCTTTTAGACTTCAGGACCATCTGTTCAATCACCTTTGAACAGAGAGGTTCAGGAGTTCATTAGAACTTTTGTCTTTGTGTGGGGTCTGTTCCCCAAAAGGTGTGTTCGTGGACTAGTTCTGCCAGACCATTTGTGTGTTGTAAAGTTGTTCCCGCACTAGGTCCTAAGCTTTACATTCCTCTTCATGTCCTTTTGGGTTTGGTTTGCTACTTTGCAAATTAAATCGATTTGTGTTGTGTTGTGCTGACTCTTTAACATTCCTTATTTAATTAATTAAATCCTCCAAGTTTCAAATTATTTTACTAAAATTTAAAATCTTCATAAACAAAAATTAAATAAGGACTTGCCTAGTCTACAGATTGACCTTTGTTATTTTTTAGTGTTCACACTAGAATTACAAGATATTGGCCAAATAACTAACCCCAATGGTTGCTTTTTGAAGCTGTTGTAATGGCGTTCCCGACGCTAAATTTCTCCTACAACCTGCCAACTAGCCGCAATGCTTACAATGTCTCTCCCACCATTAAGTTTGGAAACAACTTCGTTGAATTCAAAGTTGTGCTTGGAAAGTCCCCATTTGTCGTAATGAAATTTGTCGCTCCGGAAGTACTATAGCCGTCTGTTGCATTCAACCTAAACTATTCTCAAGATTTTCCCTCCTACAAGACGGTGAAATCCATTGCAACCCCGACAGCTATTCACTCTGTTGTTTCCTCCTCTGCTAAAAGAAAGGAAATTATGATTGTGGAAGATACAGTTGGATGGTTTACCGTCCCTCCATAAGTGTTTGAAATTGGGTCAAGTTCAAATTCGATACCATTAACCCAATCTCAAAGAAGAAATCGCGGTCAAAGGATTCAGATGGCTGCTAAGGCCCAGATTCTTAAGAATGTATCAGTTAATGAGATTCCTCACCAAGAGCAACTTGGATTACTTGAGGCATCTCCACATCTGCGAGGGAGTAGGTTCCACCCATTGATGGACACTAATGGGTATGAAAGTACTCAAAGTATTGTTGTCACCTTACCATCATTTCATGATCGTGATGAGGAGAATGAGAAGTCCACTCCTATCTCCAAAGTCCGTACAGTGTTCCAGAGATTAGCCGTTAAAGAAGAATGTTCAGTTGTTGAACTACTTAAGCAAGTGGGATTTGCGATGTCTCCTCTGATGAAGAAAGAAATTTTGAAAGATTTCAGAGTTGCCCGACAGTCTCAAAAATCAACTAAAGTTTTTCCAGCTCGCATTCGCGTCAGATTTCTCTAAAGAAGTTGAGTTGATACTACCGTCGCCACCACTAATTCTGTCACCATTGCTGCTTCAAGATCCATAGGACATTGACCGATCAAGTCACGTATAGGTTCGAGAATACCACCAGTTGTTGCTCATAAGAGTGCCCCCAAGAAGGAGAAGATAAAGAAGTCACCCGATAACGCATTTGGTCTGCACCATAGAGTGCATGCATCTCTCTGACACGTCGATGCCTCTGTTGAGACGCCTCGTCTCAAAACATCACCGTCAAAGAAGAAGGTATAGGTACCTAAGGTCGTCGTACTAATACGATTCAATGAGTCCGTAGGGCAAGAATGAGGACTGAATTAAAGGTCCAAAGTATCAGAGATTGTTGCAGCTATTGCTACTAGGTTTAATCAACAAGTAGAGGATGTTCAGGAAAGTCCTCTAGATCTCAAAATGGTTGAAGAAGCGAGAATTGAAGAGAATGTCAAAAAGCTCAAGGTAGAGCTTTTCAAGTTAGCCTAAGAGCACGGAGTGGCCGTTGATGATGATAATGATTTTGATTTTAAAGATTATCTCAATGTAGATCTTATGAATATTCATGTCATCGAGACTAGAGCAGCTACAAGTGCGCGCGATGCCCAACCTCTTGTTGAAGGGAACACCGTCGGTGATCTACGGAAAGTTGTTCATTTAATAGATGAACAAATCAATCAGGTGGAGAAGAGAATGAAAGAGATGGCCACCACCATTGCCGCCATCGCAACTGTTCATGAACAATCTCAATCGCAGCATTTAGCTTCTCCATAAGTCAACGAGCCAGAGATAGTGCATATCATTGATGAAAGGAGTGATGTTGCCTCTACCAACAAGGTTGATTAGCAAAATAAGAATTTCCCATCAAATGTAATATAAGAGAAAGATATTAAGCAGATGATCGAACAACATATTTGTGAGGCCTTAACAGAATTTAAGGGTGGTACATTGATTTCAGAGGATAGACCTTACCCAGAGAAGCTCGATATCATGCCTTACCCCTAAGGGTTTTTTGTCACTGAAATTTAAGACATTCAATGGGACTAGAAATCAAAGACAGCATATAGCACATTTCTGAGCCAGTTGTGGCAACACCGGAGGTAATGAAGCCTTACTCTTCCGACATTTTTTCAGTAGCCTATTAGGGATAGCATTTGATTGGAATGCCAAGCTACCCAATGGATCAGTCAAGACATTTACCAAGTTAGAATAGTTGTTCGTAAAGAGATTTTTTGGAGCACAACACCATATTTCTATTAGAGATCTACTAGTGGAAAGATAAAAGCCTAACGAGACTTTGTAAACAATATCTTAAGGTGGAGAAACCTAACCATGAAATGTGAACCTCAACTACAGGAACAACATTAAATTGAGATTCTACTCAAAAGCATCCATGGGTCGGTAGCTTTCATTCTTAAGGGACTCAACATCAAATCCTTCAAGAAGAGCAGCCTACAAGAGGAAGTAAAAAATGTGGATTTTGAACAGAAGTCAGAAAAATCTAGGACCACAAAAATATTTGAGAAGAAATATGGAATAGTGGAAAAAGTTGAAAAGGGAAAGCACCCAATAAAGATTAAGATAGAACATTATCATCAAAGTTGCCAGTAGTTGTTACAGCATGCTCAACAAGAAACACAACAGTATGACCAGTCTAGCCAACTCACACCAGGGAGGACTGGATCAAGAAGAGAGTAGACGGGGTCCGACTCGTTCAGAATGAAAGAATAGAGTATATTCTTTTAAAGATGAGGCTATACCAGAAATGTTCAGAAACTTAATGAAGAAACCATAATTTAGATTAACCAAATCAAAGAAGTTGGAAGAAATTGAAAAGAAGGAATATCCCAATTTCTGCCACTACCACCAGATGTTCAGACATACAATAGAGGGATGTTTCATATTTAAGGATTGGCTTGAGAGGGAATTTAAAGAAGGAAATATAATGATCCCGAAGGAATATTTAAAAGAGCTTGAAAAAAGTTCTGTAAATGTGATTTCAGCTGAGCCAATCACTCTGATAGATCCATTTTCAGAGAATGATGGATGTAGTACAGTTTGGAGCAAGTCATCCAAGAAGATACTGGATTAGATTCAGGCCACTTCAGCACAGGAAGTTATTCATAGTCTACAGCCTGCTCAACCCAAGCTAGACATTTCACTAGAAAAATCACTGCAACCAAAGAAGGAGAAGAACAATGTCATGAAGACCGATAGTGCGAGGGGTAGGATAGAGGCTGACTGCGTTACATTGGTTGTCTCGGATTTATGGATGAAAATCCTCGAACCCCTAACCAAGTATGATTATTTTTTTGCCTCATTGGGGTATTATGAATATAATGATTATGATTTTTGCTACGTTCTAAATGTTTCTAGTATTAGTGTAACTGATTTTGGTCAATCTAATTCTGATCTTGATTCCTAAACCAATCTTCAAATTGTACTTAAATCTGATGAACACATTAACGAGAATGAAGAAGATATCAACAACACAGGTTACAATAGGACAAGGAGTGAGGAACCAGTCCTCGAGTGCCACGGTGCACCGCTTGCTATCAATTTTGATCTTTCTGATGAAGAAAAGACACTAGAAATTTTGCCTATAGCTTCTTGAGAAGAACAAATTACATAAATAAATCTAAAAAGTGGGAAGATATTACCTCTAAAAATAGCTCCAGTGGATAAAAGAAAATAAATAGTCACTCGAGAAGAGCTACCTCCACCTCCGCGAGTAGAAGACCCACATAACCAAGTAAAGATTGAAGGATTATAGAACTTAGATTATAATGTACTAGCTCATATTAGGAGGTTTCCAAGAAAACTAAGTGTCTACGTCGATCTAATTCTATAAAAGGAGATGAGAGAGTCTCTAGTTACAGCATTGCTTGATTCAGAGATTTGCTAGCTCAATTGGCTAGCACATCCTTAGATGAAGTTTGTTCATTAAAATAATAGCCTGAGATAACCTTCACAGATGAAGGCATGTTGCTCGGTACCACCGACCACAACTGAACACTCTAAATCTCTGTTATTATCAGCAGATTTGCATTGTCCAGAGTTTTAGTAGATCCAGGAGCGTCACTTAACTTGATGAGTCTACGGACATTTGCATATTTGGATATTGAGGCTTAGAAGATTACAACTGATAAAAAGGTGTTGAGAAGATTTAATCAGAAGGGAGAAAGAGCCCTCGGATCAATTACACTATTAATGAAAGTTGAAGAACTATTAAAAACCGTAAAATTTCATATCATCGATGCAAAGACCTCTTTCATTGCATTACTTGGAAGACCATAGATTCACAAGCATAACATGGTTCCATTATATTTACACTAGTGCATTAAGTATTTTAAAGAAGGATAAGAACATTGCATTAAAGAAGATTTGCAATCATTTTCAGTCATGAAGTTGGCAGTCATGAAGACACTGCCTACTACGCACCTCCAAAGAGAGCTGTTTTTTCTTGTGAAACTATGGTGAATGAAGTGGAAGATTCATATGAATCACATAGAAGGGGCCATTCAACTCCACTTCAACAATCCACTACCATTTCTTAACAATGAGCTGGTAGAGTTTCTTTCAGCCCATACACCTTTGATTGAGGCTGGAGACGTGGACGAGGAAGAACCAACAAGATTGTTGAACGGACTAGGCCGACCATCAACATCGACATGGAAGAAAGTTCTGATGAAGAAAGCTCCTAGGAATAATTGATGATGATAAAATAGAAGAAACCTCAGCATGAGATTTCCATGAAAGATGTGGAGAGAAGTGAATACGTGTCGATGTATGATCAGATCAATCACTATGTGAATGCCATGACCTTCCTCCATTCCACCCTGAAAAGGTTGAGAGTTTAGAGGCCAGAGAAGTCCGCAGCATTGGTTCAAAGTCAATCAAGTTTTACCGTACTTCCCCTTTTACTAGTTCTGAAAATCATGTAAATTTGGATGAGGATTCTAATGAATTAATGGAATTACCATATGGTTATTTTTCTCCTCGTGTACAAAAGTTAATTCAACAAGGATATGTGCCAAAGCAAATGCTGAAGGATAAACTACACATTTTTTAGAAATTATGGAATGTTAGAACTTTTAACTCGAAAGAAGGCCTCGGATTTGGTACTGTAAAACCATTCGATGACTCAAAATTTTGCATGGTTGTTACCAGCGGATTGGAAGAGGATTGTCTCAATATGGAGGATGATTATGAGGATCAATTGATAGATGATGTCACACCAGAATTTAAAAAAGAAATCAAGTCAACAGTGGATGAATTGAAGGAAGTCAACATAGAGACTAAGAAGCTGCCCCAACCCACCTTTATAAGTTCTCTACTCAATGAGGAAGAATCCGCTGAATTGATAAAGTTATTATCAGAATTTAAAGATTGCTTCATATGAAGCTAGGATGAAATGTCAGGGTTGTCTGTAGAAGTTGCAGTTCACAAACTCTGGGTGGACAGAGATATGACCTCAGTAAAATAAGCACCTAAAAGGATGCGCCTTGAGATAGAGCCACAAATCATTACTGAGGTAAATAAGTTAATAAACGCTAACTTTGTAAGAGAAGAACAATACCCCACATGGTTAGACAACATTATACTAGTTAAGAAAAAGAATGGACAAATCCGTGTTTATGTCAACTTCTAAGATTTAAATAAAGCATGTCCAAAGGATGAGTTTCAGTTACCAACACTAGAATTAATGGTGGACATCACATCAACACATGAGATTTTCTCCTTCATGAATGGATCATTAGGATATAACCAAATCAAGATAGCCCCAGAGGAGGCAACACTTATATCATTCAGAATACTAATTGAGATTTTCTACTACACAGCAATGACATTCGGGTTGAAGAACGCCGAA
The DNA here is from genome assembly GCA_002079205.1 of Phalaenopsis hybrid cultivar. Classification (NCBI taxonomy): domain Eukaryota; kingdom Viridiplantae; phylum Streptophyta; class Magnoliopsida; order Asparagales; family Orchidaceae; genus Phalaenopsis; species Phalaenopsis hybrid cultivar. Next base: position 20,792 of record JXCR01144092.1, on the reverse strand, counting down.
GCAATATATCAACGAGCTATGAGGAAAATTTTTGATGACCTCATTCATAACCAAGTGTAATACTACGTGGATGATTTATTCAGTAAAAGAAAAAAGAAAATAGATCATTCGTATAATTTGAGGATCATGTTCGAATGATTGTGATAATATAATCTCAAGATGAATCCCTTAAATTGTGTTTTTGGCGTCACCTCAGGGAATTTTCTAGGATTCATTATTTGTCATCAGGGAATTGAGATCAACTCAGATAAGATTAATGGTATCTTGGAAATGTCTCCTTCCAAAATCATGAAATAACTATGTTCCTTCCAAGGAAAGATGGCATATCTGAGATGCTTTTCTTTTAATCTCTCAGGTAGGCGTCAACCCTTCTCAGCATTAATTAAAAAGGACGCCAAATTTGTTTGAGAAGATAAATGCCAGCAGGTCTTTGAGGACGTTAAGTAATACTTAATGAAACCTTATATTTTGGCAACCACTATCCCAGAAAATCGTTAATAGTTTATACCGCGACCTTAGACGACTATCTCGAAGCCTTGTTAGCTTAGGTTAATGATAAGGGTAAGGAAGACACACTCTACTACTTGAGTCTCCATCTAATACTGACAAAGGTAAAGTATCTGCCTATTGAGAAGCATTGTGTAGCTTTAATTTTTGCCGTCCAGAAGTTTAGGCATTACATGTTATCTCATAAGATTACACTTATTTAAAAATTTAATCTGTTGCAATATTTGATGAGTCGACCAACACTTTTTGGACATTTAGCAAGATGTTCCATGATTTTAATACAAATTCATATAACTTTTGCTCCCCTTCGTGCTATCAAGAGACATATTTTAGAAGATTTTCTCACAATACCCCACTTTTAGCTGGGTCCCCTTTCAAAGATAAGATATCGAATGAGCAGATACTACAAATAGAACCGTCCAGTGCAAAACATTAGAAAATGTACTTCGATGGAGATTCATCAGGTAAAAGGAATAAAAGATCAGAGGTACTTACACTAAGCAAAGCAAGAATTGTTCTGATTTTCATCACGCTAGATCAGGGTATGTTGAGTTTCTCTTATCACCTGACAGAGTTGTGTACAAATAACGAAGCATAATATGAAGCACTGATCACAAGGTTGGAGTTGTCAATCTCAATGGATATAACATACATTTCCATCTATGGCGAGTCACAACTCGTCATTCAACAAGTTGTCGGACAGTATAAGATTTTAAAGCCAAGGCTAGCAGAATACCATCGGTACATGATGCAATTGCTAGAACGTATCCCCAATGTGACCCTATACCGGATTCCTTGAGGAGATAATGCCCAAGTTGATGCTCTAGCAAAGCTCAGAAAGGAATTGGCGTGTCCATCGGAGGATTTCATCAAAATTACAATACAATGACGTCAAGTTTTATCTTGGTTCAACCTCGACAATCTACAAAAGCTTAGAAAAGAAGATGGAATAATGATTGCAGTTGCTGACATTAACAAAGAATAGTACAAATCATTGATAGAATATTTACAAACTGAAAAGCTTATAGAAGACAAGTATGAGGCATATCACATCACAAGAAGAGTTATGTCATACGCTTTGGTGGGTGAGGTTCTCTATGGAAGATCGTTCGATCAGATGTGGCTGAGATGTCTAAGCAGAGCCGAAGTACAAAATATCGTTACAGAAGTACATGTTGGATTGTGTGGAGCTCACCAGCCAGGGCAAAAAATGAAGATGAAGATAAAAAAACTTTGGTATTATTTACCAGTTATGATATTCGATTACGTGGATACAGTTAGAAGGTGTCACCTTTGCCAAGTAAATGGAGTGGTCTTACACCAACCACCGACTGTGCTACACCCAACCATCGACTCAACATGTTCTCCAATTTTTCAAGAGTTAGATTTTCTACCAATTCAGTTTTTCACGCTGAGCAATTTTCGACAACAGAACAGCCTTCAAGAGCACAAACATCAACAACTTCATCAAAAGTCAAGGGATAGACTGGAGATACTCAACAATCTATTATTCCAGGGCAAATGGCCAGCTTGAGGCCTTCAGTAAAACACTCATGCAAATTTTGAAGAAGACATTAGACAAAAACAAAAGAAGGTGGCATGATAAACTGATAGAAGCTCTATGGGCCTACAGGACAACGTCCAAAACTCCCACTCAATGTACACCCTATGCACTTGTATACGGGTCTGAGGTCGTACTGCCGCTAGAAGTCTATACACTGTCTCTCAGAGTCCTTGTCACCAATCAGATTACAATATAAGAAAGGGAAAATCTTAGAGTTGAAGAATTGGAAAGTCTCGAGGGAAAATAACTAGAAGCACAACAACATTTGGAGCTCTACCAAGCAAGGATGGTGCAAACTCATGAAAAATTTGTCCACCTGAGGTCATTTAAAGTTGATGACCTCATTCTTGTTCTCAAAAGACCTATTCTTGCACACCGCAAGATAGCTAAAACTTTTAAACAAAATTGGGAGGGACCATTTGTCATAAAGAAGGACTATTCAAGATGATCTTACCCGCTGGAGAATTTTTTAGGCGAAAGACCTATGTTAACGGTTGATGGCTGCTATTTGAAGATATATTACACAACATAACATTGCTTGAAATGAATTTTTGAAATGTTTCTTATTTTGGGGTTATTTATTTGGTCAAGCGTCTGTGACTGGGACAAAATTTTTGTAAAAAAATTAACCTCAATAAAATGAAAATTTTTTAATTTGCTCACTTTAATTTCCTCCTCTTATTTTTTTATTTGGAAATCTCATTAAAATAAATTAAATTGAATAAATAAAATTTGCACCTATATAAATTGGAAATTTTGTTTAATTAATATTTCATTGTTGTTCTTATTCCTGATGAACTTCAGTGCACTGATATTAATCCGTCTTCTGTAGAAAATATCCGGACAAAAGCTGATTTTTGCTTTTAGAGATGGCTTGAATCTCACACTGAATAAAAAAAGCGTAGCCCAGGGCAGCATCATAGACTTTGACTTGGACTTTGGTTCAGTCAACGTAGACTAAGATGGTCCTTAATGAATGTAGTCAGTTGAGAAGGATTACCATCACTGCTAAGGATTGGTACCAAAGAAAACTCCTCACTAAAGAGGAAGAAAGCTATGATACAAAAATATCAAAGGGAAGGAACCAGCTACTGATAACTGCACCTGTGGGGAATTTTGTCAGTACTGATGCGCCACTCAGAAGAACACAACACTGTAATGCTAATCTCTGTAAACATAGAGCCTTCTTACGTTAGGAGAAAAGATGTATAAAAGAAGCAGAAGATGCACTCACCCCGATACCTGGTGGGAATTTTATGAGTCGTGCATGATGGAGACTTCTTCTAGTACGCCTGTCACAAAGTTTAAGTCGAAGTTTGTTGTAGAGCCAACACAGTCAAAAATTTCAGATGAAATTTACAAGGTTGCCCGATGTGCAACATTGAAATTCTGACACAGGCATCTACATTAGGAGCATTTGTGGAGTGCCTGAGATGTAATGTCCTTCATTTGGAGCAATATAGTAGCTTTGAAGAACATACATCTGCCAACACAGGGTGCTAGGAGGTAGCGTTCCCTAATACATAGTCATATATTCCACTACATACAGAGCTGGGTCAGGTATGGTTTCCTGCAGACATTGAGATGAGGGAATGGTCTCGACGGTTTCAGAGGATTCCTACAATAGAACTGGAAAGAATGAAGAGAGTCAAGAAAAGAGAATTTGAATTCTATGAAGAAATCTAATGAGAAATTTGTTTACATTTTGAAAGGCCAAGAGTTATATACAGAAGTTTTCTCCAGAAATGATGAAAAAAGAATTCTCGATTGTGTATTTTTCTTAAGGGACTGAGGTCGAGCCGGCTTGTTAATGAAGATAACTTACTCAAAGGTGTGGGAATGGATGCGCGGGAAAGGCAAGATAATCATTCAGTGTGGTTGCTGGTACAACTTTGTAGAAGATAGTCTAGGGAACCCCCATGTATCTTGAGATACGACGAGGTGGATCCTCTACCTTTTGAGATAAAAAAGATGATAAAAAAGAATGAATGGGTGGAGCATGCTGCCGGTAGACTGTATTTTGAATAACTGCATAATCAACATTTATGATGAAGGATTCCTCCACATATAGATCACCATGGTTTTGTAAGGCCCTTCTGCACAGTGTCCTTCATGAGCAAAAGTAACATTTTATTTGGAAAAGAAATTAAAATTGTTGGATCTAGAGAATTTAGAGGATCCGTCGAGATTCCGCTACCAATGGCTTCAGTACTAATTCTAAAAGGAAATAGAGCAGATCTAGAAAAGCACTACATCAAGTAAGTACGATACCGCAGAGTTTCTGTGACATTAAGAAGAATGAATGATAGTAAGATATCACATGGATTCCGTCTGGACCCAGAGTTGGAAGAGTTGCACCTGTTCAAGAAATGAGAAGGTTGTACCTCTAAGTACAAGTGAAATAAATTCTTATCATGGAATGTGGCTTAGTAGGTTAGCTTGATCATAGGCTCACCACATAGGATAGACAAATAGATGCTTATTGACACTTTTTGTACTGCATGATAATATAACAGATATGATATGAAATGTCTCAAATATGTTCTCAACATTTGATGTTTCAGGTGTATTCTACATGTTACCTTTTGCTAGCTTCAGCATATAATCAACTTGTAACGCATATTTGAAGTAGATTAATGAAATTTCTTCCATTGATAAAGAGCCGCAGAACCATATGTTGGTTCTAAATTATAATGAACGAAGAACAATACTATAAAAATTTGATAATAAAATTTAAATAAAATTTTTGAAAATAATAAATCAAATAACAAAAATTAAATTTTAAAAAATATATTGTGATAATTGAATGTGATAAAGACAACCAGAAAAGAAAAATGGTAAATTTGAATAGTTTGTTTCTCTCGAGTTTGAGGTTTCTCACTCTTTAATTTCGCAATACAAGTGTTCTTGTCTGCACCAATTTGTCAAAACTTTCACGGAGTTTCAGACTCTACACAAAATCCTACAAATTTTCCTCACCGTTGTCAATCTTTACATTTCCTATATCTATGAGCTCAACACCACAAATTCTCTACACTATTCTCACAATGTCCTTGGCATAAGTGCCAACATTTTGATTCATAATTCCCTTCGGGATAGGTGTAAGACCACCTTAAATGGGGTATGGCATCCTATTCTTACCTTTCTAGGTCAGGTTTAAGGCACCTTAAATGGATTATGAAATCCGATTCTCTACCCTATTTCCTCGACATAGGTTTAAGACCACCTTAAATGGGGTATGACATCTTATTCTCATCTTTTGGGATTGGTTTTAAGGCAACCTTAAATGGATTATTGCATCTGATTCTCTGGGTTCCTTCTGCATCGGTATAAGACCACCTTAAATGGGGTATGCCATCCTATTCTCATCTTTCGAGATTGGTTTTAAGGCCACCTTAGATGGATAATGGCATCTGATTCTCTACCCAATTTTCTTTGAGATAGGTTTAAGACTACCTTAAATGGTGTATGACATCTTATTCTCATCTTTTGAGATCAGTTTTAAGGCCAAATTAAATAGAGTATGGCATCGGATTCTCTACCCAATTTTCTTCGAGATTGGTTTAAGACCTCCTTAAATAAGGTATGACATCTTATTCTCATCTTACAAAATTGGTTTTAAGGCCACCTTAAATGGATTATGGCATCAATTCTCTACCCAATTTCCTTCGAGATAGGTTTAAGACCACCTTGAATGGGGTATGACATCATATTATCACCTTTTGAGATTTGTTTTAAGATCACCTTAAATGGAGTATGGCATCTGATTCTCTACCCAATTTCCTTGAGATAGGTTTAAGACCACCTTAAATGGAGTATGACATCATATTCTCATCTTTTGAGAACATATTTAAGATCAACTTAAATGGAGAATGGCATCCATAGATGTCCTATTCCCATTCTCACTTTCGGGGTAAGCTTATATGTCTTATTCTCATCCTCAAATTTGGCATAGGCTTTGACGCCCTATTCCCATTTCTGTGCTTGTGTTTTCCACTCAATCTAGTTTTTTCGTGCATAGCTTCATTTCTTTGAAATTCTAATTTGAAATCCAAACTTTCTTTGATATATTCAATTTGAATCGACTCTTCGCTGGGACTGTGGGTTTGCCCAAAGATTGTCCTTAAAATCTCCTTTCTTTTTCCCAATGAGAGTATCTATTACTCCTTAGCAGGAACAACTTTCACTCAATTATATGCTTTGCTCTGGGTCTGTTAACTTAGAAGTCTGTGTTGGTTTATTTGATCTCGTCGGTCAACGCCAATAAGTGCGGTTTGCTTGTCCAGTACACCACAACTATTGGGGGTCCATTTGTTGACCTCACTTTTGGTTGAGGTCTTATTTCCTCTTTAGTAGCTTAGGATCTAGCCATATGATTTTCTAGTTGACTATTCCTAGAGGACTAGAAAACCCTCACCATTAGAAATTCTAAACCTTCCTTTGTTCAACTTGAAGTTCCATGTGTTGGTCCTAACCTCTAGCACTTAGTAGGTGGGGTCAATACTCATAGGACTGCTTGGGCTTAGGGTTGACTCTGTGTTGTTCTAGAGCAAATACACTCACTTTCACTCTCATCCCACTCACAAACCTAAATCCAAACTTGTTGGCTTTGACCCCTTAACCCTTTAGGAGACTCATGTAGATGGTCCCCTAGACTACTAGCCCTGGGCAAAAGTTTAGCTTAGACCAGTACATGAAAGACCCAAAGTAGAGGATTCCATTGTTCCATGGCTCAAATAGGGTGGTTGGCACCTCACTTTCACCAAATTACCAAACTTTGCCTTTTGCCCCAAATCTACCCAATTTACCAAAACACCACCAAATCTCAAATTTGACAACAATTCCCAAAATTACCCAAATCTCTCAAATTTTGTTCAAAAATCATCTCAAACCATTTGAAACANACTCCTTAGCAGGAACAACTTTCACTCAATTCTATGCTTTGCTCTGGGTCTGTTGACTTAGAAGTCTGTGTTGGTTTTTTTGATCTTGTCGGTCAACGCCAATACTTGCGATGTGCTTGTCCAGCACACCACAACTATTGGGGGTCCATTTGTTGACCTCCTTTTTGGTTGAGGTCTTTTTTCCTCTTTAGTAGCCTAGGATCTAGCCATAGGATTTTCTAGTTGACTATCCCTAGAGGACTAGAAAAGTAACCCTCACCATTAGAAATTCTAAACCTTCTTTTGCTCAACTTGAAGTTCCACGTGTTGGTCCTAACATCTAGCACTTAGTCGGTGGGGTCAATACTCATAGGACTGATTGGCCTTAGGGTTGACTCTGTGTGTTGTTCTAGAGCAAATACACTTTTTTTCACTCACATCCCACTCACAAACCTAAATCCAAACTTGTTGGCTTTGACCCCTTAACCCTTTAGGAGACTCATGTAGATGGTCCCCTAGACCTACTAGCCCTGGGCTAAAGTTTAGCTTAGAACAGTACATGAAAGACCTAAAGTAGAGGTTTTCATTAGTCCATGGCTCAAATAGGGTGGTTGGCACCTCAATTTCACCAATTTACCAAACTTAGCCTTTTGCCCCAAATCTACCCAAATTACCAAAACAACACCAAATCTCAAATTTGACAAAAATTCCCAAAATTACCCAAATCTCTCAAATTTGTTCAAAAATCATCTCAAATCATTTGAAACTACCCAAATTGCCCAAAACTCCCCAAATCTACCCAATTTACCAAAATACCCCCAAATTGGCCAAAATTGCAAAAATACCCTTGATGGCCCAAACTTTTCCAAAACCCTCAAAATCATTTCAAATGTATCCAAAATCAATTTGAATTAAACCCAATTAGATCAATTTGACCAACTTTGACCAAAAGCCACAAATTGCCCTTAAAGGCCCAATTTCTCCAAATTCACCACAAATGTCCATCAATTTCATCCCAATTTTACCCAATTTCAATTCTAAACTCAAATTCATCATGCTTATGATCATTTCAAACCAATTTCAAGCATCATTGACCCATGCTTTGAGCTCAATTTTGATTCAGATCTTACCCAATTGAACTAATCTCACTCAATTGAACCCCATAGCCCACTCAATTGACTCAATTTGGATCCCAAACGCTTCCTAACATTCCTACTAATCAAATTGAACCATCAATTGGCCTTGCTCAAGCTTCAATTTCAACTTAAATCTAAAATCCCCAAATTTACCCCAATTTAGCCATGTACCCAAATCCCACCAAATTGAATGTTCTAACCCAAAAATTGGCACCGAATTAATGTTGAAAACTCTTCATCACATTCCCCAAGGCCATCATTTTGAACTCTTAATTTAGACTTAGCCCAGCTCTAGCCCAACCTAAACCCAATTCTAACCCAACCTCCCTAAATTGACTAAATGCCAAAATTCCTTCAAATAGACCCAGCAAATCAATTTAAAACCACTCCAATTCTTCTCTAAACCTCTCATGACAATCACCCACACAAAATTCATCAATTAATTGGGCTCAATGCAATGGCTAGCCAAACCCAAACTTCACTTTAAGATTATTTGACCCAACTTGAACCTCTTCACCAAAATTAACTTAGCTGTACCAAAGTAACAAAATTAATGTCACCACAGTCACCATTTGGACTCTATTGACCTATGACCAATGGTCACTTTATTTTAGGGATCTTAGCCATATTTAGTTTTATTTTGAAAATCTTTGCCATCTTCACTTGCCATTGGGAGTAAATCATAATTAACCCTTCCCTGACCTCCCTGAGCCAAGAGGTGACTAAACCCTGGCCAACAACCACCTAAACCGCTGGAAACAACCATCCCAAATGAGCCCAAATGGCCAAAACCCAAAATTTGAACTCCTTGACTTGGCCCGCTCCAATTGGATGCTTGTGCTTTTCTTCACTTCACCTCAACAAGCCTTAACACCCACTGCCAAGCCTTGAGCTCCACCAGGAAGCCATGGCTTTAAATTGACCTCCACAACCAAAGGAGAGGTTAGCAAAAATCCTTGGGGGAAACTCTACTCATTTGCTTCCAGAGACTCTCCAAGAACTCCTCAACTCAATCCCACCACTTTCCCCTCTGGCTCCCACTATAAGAGCTCAATTTGAGTTCAAAAATTTAGCTCAAATGAGGACATATTTCCACACACCTCCATAATCCACCAAACTCCAACTAACTGTGCCCACACCATCACCAGAGAAAGAAGAGTTGATCCCCCACAAAAGCTCCCTCTCAAACAACCAATAACATAGCTCTAGTCCAATACTTGAAATTGAGTTTGGTTGAAATCATATCTAGACAATTTACCAAGACCTAAGACTTCAACTAGAGGTTCGTTGGACCCAATTGAAGCTACCACAACCATTTTATTGAGGCATCCCCTCTCAGACAAAGGTATTGAACCTCAACCTTAATTCGAGCCTATTTTGATTCTCCATACTTATTTACTGTATTTTATACCAAATAAGTCGTATAGTTATACTTGTTTTGAGTAGATGAAGGTATAAGAACAAACCCCATACAATTTGGTTGAGTATAGACATAGATCTTAAGGTTTTAGTGTGAGTGGCTCTTGGGTTAGGTCATTTGGGGATGGTGACGGGGAGCCGTCCAATTGCGCGTGTATTGAATGGTCGGAGGAAATCAAGTCAGACGAACCCTTGGAGTGAAAAGGTGGGCTGTGTGGTAGGTGAGGTGGATGGTGGCATCAAATGGCAGAGCGCCGCATGTGAGTTCGGAGCCACCGTAAGATGAGTTGTCGCCGCACATTTAAATAGAAAAATATGGATTTTTTGGAATCAATTAAATGCTTGAACTTCAAAAATACATATCTTTCTCCAAAAAAATTTATAAAAATAACAGAAAAATATCGTCTTATTCAGTAAACAGAGGAGAATAATGTGGACTAAAAATAAAAATTATTTTCTTACTTCCTAAATTTTAATGAATTAAATACTCTCTGGCATACTTTAACTCATTATGATCAAACATTGCTCACCATGACTTGAAATTTTGAGGGTTTGTTCCTTATGATAGAGGCTATGACCTATGATTTTTCCAAGGAAAGAGGACATCTCTATGCTTCTAACCTTCATTATTAATCTAAGATGACTATTTTGGCTTATTTTAATTATATAAATTAAAATATCACTTGAAAAATTATGCGAATAATTTTAGTAGGTTCCCTATAGTCAAAGAAGCTTATAAAAAATATCATGATGGCTTGAATAATTTTTTTAATTTCTATCTTTTTTAAGTGTATATATCTGGTAGTGATTTATGTAAATTAAATACTAATCCAAAAGCAACAAAAATCATGTATAAAAATCATGTGCACCCTTTGTAAAAATTTACAAATTATTTGACTAAGTTTGAGCACTAAAGTTGATTTTCAAAGAAACCTTGTATTTTTGTACAAAAATAATTATAATAAATTAAATACACTTGGGAAAGTCATGGAAAGTGGTTTTATCAGTTCCTTGTGATCAAGGGCACTTAGGTAAAATAAAAGTTATTTTTGAGAAAATAGTTGATTTTTTAGCCTTATTTTCAATTTAAAATAATTAAAAATAATTAAAAAATAACTAAAATAAAAAAATATTTTAAAAAGTGCCTAATGGTCTCCTGATCCTTAATGACTCATTAAAATATTTTTCCTAACTTTTCCAAGTTAAAAATAAATTTTTAAAACTTAAAAATATATTTTCCCTTATTTTCTCATTAAAAATAATTATAAAAAATAAATTTAAAATCATAAAAATTCAAAATTTGATTCTTTGAGTCTTCTGGACTCACATAATTTTAATAAGAATATAAAAATAATTTTTTATATTAAAACAACACTTTCCATTTAATTAAATGATTGAAATTTTTTAATAATTAAATAGTAATAATAAATATTTAATTCAAAAAATCATGAAGTTTTATCTAAGTGTTTAACTAAATTAAGGGGATCTCTAGTAATTTTCTCATGAATATAAACTTTTTTTTTTGGTAGTTAAGTAAAATCAACTTTGAAAATGCTACTTTCTAAATTTAAATAATTATTTAAGTAAAATTAAATTAGAATTTGAAAATCCACAATTTCTCCTCTGATGTTTTAATTGACCCATGGATATAACACTCTAAATTCTCAAAGTAATTTGAATTTTGATTAATGAGTTATGAGGTGAAGAACCCCAAGGTCAACGGGGTAACTTTAGATTTTGGTGCCTTAATCAAAATTTAGAGTTAACGAAGAGAAAATGAGTAATTTTGATAATAATGAACATATTTGGATGATTGAAATATAATGAGATTAAAATATAGAAACTTACTTGCCACCTTCTCTATAATATGAACAAAAAAACCTAACTTAGTCATCATAACTTGGAAGTCAATTAAGATCAAATGATTCTTAAGTGATGAGCTTAAGTTAGGAAGATGATTATTTACTTATCATAGGCCTAAACTTGGTGATGATGTGATCTTTAAATAAGAACATATGTCACTTAAACCAAAATTTGAACCACCATCAATTTCCCCCGTTATGATTATTAAGGGCTTGGTAGTGACCTAAGCTCGATGTCTAAACTCAATTGATTGGATTTAGAAGATAATATGATTGGTGATTAACATCTTTAAATACTACAAGCCTGACATTAATTGTGGGCACCACAATCTTTTATGACTCAAACCTGCCTTAGAGGCAACTACCCACATAACTCTTAAATGAAATATCAATTGATTAATGGAGTGTCCTAGCCTTGCAATAAATAGAATATCAAGTTTCCTGGAGCAATGGGATAACCTTTCTTTAACCTTGGATGATTAATAGAAAGATAAGATAAATTCTAAATGAACTCGAAATGTTTCAAGAAATCTTCAAAGTGGTTCAAGGTCATGCTCTGAGCACTTTGGAATCTCGTGAATATTTTGAAGGGTAAATTGAACTTTCTATATTTTGTTCTAAAATCTTCCACTAAGATCTTTCGAGACTCAAAAAAGTCATGACTTTGGGTTTGGTAGCTACACCTTCATCTACTCATGCAATTTGAATTCCTTACAAAATTATATACACGTTGTTAAAGCTAACCTTTCAGGTGGAAGGAGTAGGAAGAATCAAAGGTGCGATTTAAAGTTATTGCATAATGATTTAGTTTTATTTATTTGCACCTCTCGTTTCATGCTTGTAAACATTTCATGTTAACAATGATGCTACCCTGCATGTCAAAACTAAAACTGTTAGGATAGCCGTAAAACCAAAACTAATATTTAAAAATTAAACAAGATAAAATTTAGTGCCACAATAGTTAAAATATATGACAACTCAAAATTTAATCACAAACAAAACAAAACAAAAATTGCAACTAAAGTAAGACATTTCTATCGGATGATCAGGAATCCCTTGGAGGAGGTAACCTATGGTTTCTAACGAGATTTCACATGGTTTAAATGAAAGTACGAAAATTATTAAGTTGGATTTAGTAAATTCATTTGGACTAAGTGAATCTGAAAAAAAATAGTGGTGTCGGAACAAGGGAATCGTAGGATCCTAACCGGTGTTGCTTTAATCCACTTTAACATTCCCCATAACATTTAAATAACTATAACTTTATGAGATATTTGATTTAACATCATGAATTGACACATTAGAAAACTTAAACTAGTCACAACGAGGAACTTGGAGCTAGCATTGTGGGCAGCACGACCATCTTCAACATCAAAATATGTCTACATCAGCTAAACCATTCTTTAGAATCAAACAAAAAGCTATAGGATTTTGAGGTTGTCCGTCTAGTGCAACAAAAATCTTCAAATTTTCTTTAGGCCTTCGTATGGTTTTGCTATATAATATAAGAGCTAACTCGCTTTAAGATTCTGAGTTTGTCGATCGTCGTGACCTAAATCCTCACATCTTCCAGACTATTTGTGTGATCGTTTCACACCGATGCAAGCCATAATTAAATAAAACTAGAAAGATGAAACATTTAAATATTTCTCCTCTAAATTGAAGCCAAACAGTAGGATAACTTAGGAAGTCGCCGAGGTTCTCCTCAGGATCCGTGACATCTCCTAAATATTCTTCCAAAGGATTCCATAATAAATGTTCGAAATTCAAGTCATTCCCATTTTACACCTCTTCGCCCGATCTCTTTGAAAAGTCATATCCTTTGAAATTTCTGAAGACTATATCCCTTGATTTTTATCGAGAGTTTTCTTAGGTGACTTCAGTTATCTAAGATGTAATTAACTATAAGGGCTTTCCTTTATATAAAACTTTTTTGAACCAATATAAACTCTATTTGTTTTTTAATATTAAATAGGGGAATGACCAAAGGAAAATATGTTGGGATTTTCATACCTATTTTACATTATTTTTGACGATATTACACTTTAAAGAAAGGTATTTTTGATGCTTTGTTGCAGGAATGATGAATTAGGGTCATTAGAGCAAAAAGATGCAAAAAGGAGTGAATTTGGAGCGAAAAGGACCAAAATGTGAATATTTGAACTAGGACGCCAACGGCGCGCCCAATGGTGCTGATGGCGAGAATTTCCCGAGACTCCAGATAAAAAAATTTAGAAGGCCCGCCGACGGCGCCCTTGAGACCGCCGGTGGTGAGATCAGAGGTTATGTCCAAAGGTTCATTGAATGTGGATGATTTTTGGAAGGATGCTAAGGCAACTCTTCAGAAAACTCTTCTACATCTTTAAAAGAAGATTTTGGCCAAAAATTAGGGGGGCTCCTAGGAACTAGAGAGGCTCTAGAGGTTAGAGAGGTTCCAGTAGTGTGTAGAGAGTCAAAATGTGAGGAATTCTTCGAGAGATTGTAAGAGTGGAGGAAAAGTGAGAGATTTCTTCCTCCTTGCAGCTTTGAAGAAGAATTTTGTGTGCTGTAAAGAAAGGAGGAGATTCAGGGAACTTCGAGGAGTTTTCTTGGGGAGGAATTAGAGATAAGTGCTATTTACTTGTTGTAGTTTGTATAACTTTACTTTTATATATGAATTTTGAGTTTTGTTGTGTTTTCCCAATGAGTTCTGAGTAGTATTCTCTGTCTTTCTCCTTGTCTTGAGATTTGTGAAATTGTGATTTGAATTGGTTGAGCCATGAAAATATTAAAGAAGTTGTGATGATCTTTTCACTTCGATCTTAATTTACTTTCAATCTGACCAATTGATTTGTTAAAATATGTTGAGTTTTACAACTAGAGTGAAGATTACATCCAAGATTCAGGGAGCTCAAAGCCCTTAGAAATTGGGTGTAAATAAATAGGGAAATAAAATTATCGGGCATAGAATTGGAGATTTTAGAGTGATAGACTAAAATCCCCAATTCACTCCTATCATTTGAGTGTTGAAGTGTAGATGTTAGGCCTCAGGCGAGGGGAACGTGGGAGCTCTGGCGTGAGAGGTGGTGTTGAAGTGTAGATGTTAGCCCTCAGGCAAGGGGAACGTGGGAGCTCCGAAGTGAGAGCCAGTATCCTCCCAGCCTAGCCACGGATTCAGTAAACAAGCATAGGATTAGTCAATGTTCTTTATAACTGGACCAAAGATGTTGAAGTGTAGATGTTAGCCCTCAAGCGAGGGGAACAATCCTCCCAGCCTAGCCACAGATTCAGTAAACAAGCGTAGGATTAGTCAATGTTCTTTATGCCTGAACCAAAAGGTAAAAAACAGGTATGCTCCTATTTGGCACAATACAGATTAAACTGATTCACTTTATTCATTCACTATAATTTATTGACAAGGAGAAGGTTGCTTTCTTATATATTGAATATCACATTGAAAACTTTATTAGTATAATTAGTTACTTAAGAGTTATTAAAATTACATATTTATTTCAATTGTCTATTAGTTACAGATAAGCAATTTTAATTATATTCTTGTGATTAAGTACTGATTTTCTAAAATCTTAGTTTGTAGTTCTAATATTACTCCCAGNAATCGGCCAAAATTGCAAAAATACCCTTGATGGCCCAAACTTTTCCAAAACCCTCAAAATCATTTCAAATGTCTCCAAATATAATTTTAACCCTTCAATTAAACCTAATTTGATCAATTTGACCAACTTTGACCAAAAGCCCCAAATTGCCCTTAAAGGCCCAATTTCTCCAAATTCACCCCAAATTTCCATCAATTTCATCCCAATTTTACCCAATTTCAATTCTAAACTCAAATTCATCATGCCTATGATCATTTCAAACCAATTTCAAGTATAAGTGACCCATTCTTTGAGCTCAATTTTTATCCAGACCAAAACCCCCAACTTTGACCATATGATCCAATCTCACCCAATTGAACCCTATAGCCCACTCAATTGACTCAATTTGGACCCCAAACTCTTCCTAACATTCCTAATAATCAAATTGAGCCATCTATTGGCCTTTATGAAGCTTCAATTTCGACTTAAGTCTAAAATCCCCAAATTTGCTCCAATTTAGCCATGTGCCCAAATCCCACAAAATTGAATGTTCTAACCCAAAAATTGGCATTGAATTAATGTTGAAAACTCTTCATCATATTCCTAAAGACCATTTTGAACTCTTAATTTAGACTTAGCCCAACTCTAGCCCAACCTAAATCCAATTCTTACCCAACCTCCCGAAATTGACTAAATGCCCAAATTCCTTCAAATAGCCCACCAAATCAATTCAAAACCACTCCAATTCTTCTCTAAACCTCTCATGACAATCACCAACACAAAATTCATCAATTAATTGGGCTCAATGCCATGGATAGCCTAACCTAAACCTTACTTTAAGATAATTTGACCCAACTTGAACCCCTCCATCAAAATTGACTTAGTCGTACCAAAGTGACAAAATTAATGTCACCACAGTCACCATTTGGACTCTATTGACCAGCCTAAACCCACCTAAACCACCTAAGTGAGCTATGGAACAATGGTCCCTTGGTTTAAAGTATCTTAGCCATATTTAGTCTTATTTTTAAAATACTTTTCCATCATCACTTGCCATTGGGAGTAAATCATAATTAACCCTTCCCCGACCTCCTTGAGGCAAGAGGTGACTAAACCTTGGCCAACCACCACCTAAGCCACTGGAAACAACCATCTCAAATAAGCCCAAATGGCCAAAACCCAAAATTTGAACTCCCTGACTTGGCTCACTCCAATTGGATGCTTGTGCTTTTCTTCACTTCACCTCAACAAGCCTTAACACCCACTGCCAAGCCTTGAGCTCCACCAGGAAGCCATGGCTTTAAATTGACCCCTCCACAACCAAAGGAGAGGTTAGAAAAAATCCTTGGGGAAACTCTACTTATTTGCTTCCCGAGACTCTCCAAGAACTCCTCAACTCAATCCCTCCACTTTCCTCTCTTGTACCCACTGTAAGAGCTCAATTTTGAGTTCAAAAATTTAGCTCGAATGAGGACATATTTCCACACACCTCCATAATCCACCAAACTCCAACTAACTGTGCCCACACCATCACCAAAGAAAGAAGAGTTGATCCCCCACAAAAGCTCTTTCTCAAACAGCCTCTAACATAACTCTAGTTCAACACTTGAAATCGAGTTTGGTTGAAATCATATCTAGATAATTTACCAAGACCTAGGACTTCATCTAGAGGTTCGTTGGACCCAATTGAAGCTACCAAAACCATTTGATTGAGGCATCCCCTCTCAGACAAAGATATTGAACCTCAACCTTAATTCGAGCCTATTTTGATTCTCCATACGTATTTAATATATTTCATACCAAATAAGCCATATAGATATACTTGTTTTAAGTAGATGAAGGTATAGGAACAAACCCCATACAATTTGGTTGAGTCTAGACAAAGATCTTAAGGTTTTAGTGTGAGTGGCTCTTGGGTTAGGTCATTTGGGGACGATGTCGTGGAGCCATCCAATTGCACGTGTATTGGATGGTCGGAGGAGATCAAGTCGGACGAACCCTTGGAGCGAAAAGGTTGGACGTGTGGTAGGTGAGGTGGATGGTGGCGTTAAATGACGAAGTGTCGCGTGTGAGTTCGGAGCCGCCGTAGGATGAGTTGTCGCCGCGCGTTTAAATAGAAAAATATGGTTTTTTTGGAATTAATTAAATGCTTGAACTTCAAAAATACATATCTTTCTCCAGAAAAATCATAAAAATAAAAGGAAAATATCCTCTTACTTAGTGAACAGAGGAGAATCATGTGGACTAAAAATAAAAATTATTTTCTTACTTCCTAAATTTTAATGAATTAAATATTCTTTGGCATACTTTAATTCATTATGATCAAACATTGCTCACCATGACTTGAAATTTTGAGGGTTTGTTCCTTATGATAGAGGCTATGACCTCTGATTTATCCAAGGTAAAAGGACATCTCTATGCTTCTAACCTTAATTTTCAATCTAAGATGACTATTTTGGCTTATTTTAATTATATAAATTAAAATATCACTTAAAAATTATGCGAATAATTTTAGTAGGTTCCCTATAGTCAGAGAAGCTTAGAAAAAATATCATAATGACTTGAATAATTTTGTTAATTTCTATATTTGCTTGAGTGTATATATCTGGTAGTGATTTATGTAAATTAAATACTAATCCAAAGCAGCAAAAATTGTGTATAAAAATCATGTGTACCCTTTGTAAAAATTTACAAATTATTTGATTAATTTTGAGTACTAAAGTTGATTTTGAAAGAAACCTTATATTTTTGTACAAAAATAATTATAATAAATTAAATACACTTGGGAAAATTATGAAAAGTGGTTTTTTGAGTTCCTTGTGATCAAGGGCACTTAGGTAAAATAAAAGTTATTTTTGAGAAAATACTTGAATTTTAGCCATATTTTGAATTTAAAATAATTAAAAAATCCCAAAAAATACAAAAAATATTTTAAAAAGTGTCTAATGGTCTCCTGATCACCTAGGACACTTTAAAATATTTTTCCTAACTTTTCCAAGTTAAAAATAAATTTTAAAACCATAAAAATTTATTTTTCCTTATTTTTCTCATTAAAAATAATTATAAAAAATAAATTAAAAATCATAAAAATGCAAAATTTGATTTTTTGAGTCTTTTGAACTCATAAAGTCTTAATAAGAATATAAAAATAATTTTATATAATTAAAACATCATTATTCATTTAATTAAATCATTGAAATTTGTTAATAATTAAATAATAATAAAAAAATTAATTCAAAAAATCATGAAATTTTATCTAAGTGTTTCTCTAACCTAAGGGGATCTTTAGTAATTTTCTCATGAATAAAAACATTTTTTTTTAGTTAATTAAAATCAACTTTGAAAATACTACTTTCTAAATTTAAATAATTATTGAAGTAAAATTAAATTAGATTTTGAAAATGCACATTTTCTCCTCTAGTGTTTTAGTTGACCCATGGATATGACACTCTAAATTATCAAAGTCATTTGAATTTTGATTCATGAGTTATGAGGTGAAGAGCCCCAAGGGCAAAGGGGTAACTTTAGATTTTGGTGTTAATCAAAATTTAGAGTTAACAAAGAGAAAATGAGTAATTTTGATACTAATGAACATATTTGGATGATTGAAATACAATGAGATTAAAAGATAGAAACTCACTTGCCACTTTCTCTATAATATGAACAAAAAAACCTAACTTTCTTAATCATCATAACTTGAAAGTCATTAAAGATCAAATGATTCTTAAGTGATGGGCTTAAGCTAGGAAGATGATTATTTACTTATTTTAGGCCTAAAATTGGTGATGATGTGATCTTTTAATAAGAACATATGCCACTTAAACCAAAATTTGAACCACAATCAATTTCCCCCATTATGATTATTAAGAGCTTGGTAGTGACCTAGGCTCGATGTCTAAACTCAATTGATTGGATTTAGGAGATAATATGATTGGTGATTAACATCTTTAAATACTACAAGCCTGACATTAATTGTGGGCACCACAATCTTTTATGACTCAAACCTTCCTTAGAGGCACCTACCCACATAACTCTTAAATGAAATAGCAATTGATTAATGGAGTGTCCTAGCCTTGCAATAAATAGAACATCAAGTTTCCTGGAGCAATGGGATTACCTTTGTTTAACCTTGGATGATTAATAGAAAGATAAGATAAATTCTAAATGAACTCGAAATGTTTCAAGAAATCTTCAAAGTGGTTCAGGGTCATGCTCCAAGCACTTTGGAATCTCTTGAATATTTTGAAGGGTAAATTGAACTTGTTATATTTTGTTCTAAAATCATCCATTAAGATCTTTGGAGACTCAATAAAGTCATAACTTGGGGTTTGGTAATTACTACTTCATCTACTCCTACAATTTGAATTCCTTACAAAATTATATACACATTGTCAAAGCTATCCTTTCAGGTGGAAGGAGCAGGAAGAATTGAAAGGTGCACTTTGAAGTTATTGCATCCTGATTTCTTTTTATTTATCTGCACCTCTCGTTTCATACTTGTAAACATTTCATGTTAACAACGGTGCCACCCTGCATGTCAAAACCAAAACTGTTAGGATAGCCGCAAAACCAAAACTAAAATTTAAAAATTAAACAAGATAAAATTTAGCGCCGCAATAGTTAAAATATAAGACTACTCAAAATTTAATCACAAAAAAAAAAACAAAACAAAAATTGTAACTAAAGTAAGACATTTCTATCAGATGATCGGGAATCCCTCGAAGGAGGTAACCTATGGTTGCTAACGAGATTTCCCACGGTTTAAATGAAAGTACGGAACTCATTAAGTTGGATTAAATTCATTTGGACTAAGTGAATCTGAAAGGAAATAGTGGTGCCGGAACGAGGGAACCGTAAGATCTTAACCGGTGTTGCTTTAATCCACTTTAACATTCCCCATAACATTTAAATAACTATAACTTTACGAGATATTTGATTTGACATCATGAATTAACACATTACAAAACTTAAACTAGTCACGACGAGGAACTTGGAGCTAGCATTGTGTGCAGCACGACCATCTTCAACATCAAAATATATCTACATCAGCTAAACCTTTCTTTAGAATCAAACAACAAGCCATAAGATTTCGAGGTTGTCCGCCTAGTGCAACAAAAATCTTCAACTTTTCTTTAGGCCTTCATAAGGTTTTGCTATACAATATAAGGCCTAACTCGCTTTAGGATCCTGAGTTTGTCGTTCGTCATGACCTAAATCCTCACATCTTCCAAGCTATTTGTGTTATCGTTTCACACGGATGCAAGCCATAATTAAATAAAACTAGAAAGATGAAACATTTAAATATTTCTCTTCTAAATTGAAGCCAAACAGTAGGATAGCTTAGGAAGTCACCGAGGTTCTCCTTAGGATCCGTGACATTTCGTAAATATTCTTCCTTTGGATTCCATAATAAATGTTCCAAATTCGAGTCATTCCTATTTTACACCTCTTCACCCGATCTCTTTGAAAAGTCCTATCCTTTGAAATTTTTGAAGACTATATCCCTTGATTTTTATCGAGAATTTTTTTAGGTGACTTCAGTTATCTAAGATGTAATTAACTATAAGGACTTTCCTTTATATAAAACTTTTCCGAACCAACATAAACCCTATTTGTTTTTTCATATTAAATAGGGGAACTTATCAGCTTACAAATAAAAATGATTTTGCAGACCAAACGGATGTCATATATTTCTTAATTTGTTTGATCGAGTCTCGCCCTCAAGTCTTTTGTTTATCTTTAAAGATAGATATAGAGCTTGAGGTGTAGCTCTCTTTCATCTAAACATTGAAAGATATAGGATCAATTTGATTTCATATTTTTCTAAAAATTATATATATATATATATA
>JXCR01144091.1:24928-41768 GCA_002079205.1 Phalaenopsis hybrid cultivar | reverse complement strand
AAAAAGTTTTGGAGTTATGCGAGAGAACTAATTTAGTTCTAAATTGAGAGAAATGTCAATTTATGATTGCAGGAGGAATTGTGTTAGGGCATAAAATTTCAGAAAATGGTATGGAAGCAGACCCTGCAAAAATTCAAGTTATATCTAGATTAACAACTCCTACTAATGTAAGAAAGGGTAGAAGTTTTCTTGGATATGTTGGTTTTTACAGGCGTTTTATTACCGACAATGAAATTACAGACAGTTTCCTTGATGAACAACTTTATAATATTTATGAGTGGAAAATACCATGGTATGTTGATATTGTTAATTATATTGTAAGTAATATTTTGCCACCTATGCTGACATTACAACAACAAAGAAAATTCATTCATGATGTGAAAGCATATTTTTTGGATGAGCCTTATTTATATAAACAATATAAGAATCTTATTATGAGAAGATGTGTACCTTATGAAGAAACTGAGCTAATCATTCAGAAATGTCATGATTATGAATTTAGAGGGCATTTTGGAATTGATAAAACTACTTATAAAATTTTACAAGCTGGATTCTATTGGCCTACTATCTTTAGAGATGTTTATAGATACATAAAAACTTGTGATCGATGCCAACGAGTAGGTAATATATCTAGAAGAAATGAAAT
The DNA here is from genome assembly GCA_002079205.1 of Phalaenopsis hybrid cultivar. Classification (NCBI taxonomy): domain Eukaryota; kingdom Viridiplantae; phylum Streptophyta; class Magnoliopsida; order Asparagales; family Orchidaceae; genus Phalaenopsis; species Phalaenopsis hybrid cultivar. Next base: position 41,122 of record JXCR01144091.1, on the reverse strand, counting down.
GCCTCTGAATTTCATGTTAGAAGTTGAGATCTTTGATGTTTGGGGATTAGATTTCATGGGACCATTTATTCTTTTATTTGGGAACTTATACATATTAATTGCAGTAAACTACGTTTTAAAGTGGATTGAAGCACAAACTTTACCTCATTGTGACGCTAAAAGTGTTTCAAGATTTTTAATGAAAAATATTTTCACTAGATACTGAATGCCGAGAATGATTATCACTGACGGAGGATCCCATTTTATGAATAAATACATTCAGAGATTGACAGAAAAGTTTAATATTATTCATAGAATCTCTACTTTCTATCACCCTCAAAATAGTGGGTTAGCTTAAGTTTCTAATAGAGAGATTAAACAAATACTTGAGAAAACTGTAAACCCTAGTAGAGTAGATTGGTCCACCAGACTGGATACCACATTATGGGCTTACAGGACTGCTTATAAAACTCCTATTGGAATGACTCCTTACAGACTGATTTTTAGAAAAACTTGTCACTTACTAGTAGAATTGGAGCATAAAGCATATTGGGAAATTAAAGAATTCAATTATAATTCGAAAGATGTTGGTAATAAGAGATTGTTACAATTAAATGAATTGGAAGAATTAAAAAATGAATCTTATGATAACGACAGAATTTATAAGGAGAAACTAAAGTTATGGCAAGATTGAAAGATTAACCAGAAGACTTTGAACCAGGAAAAAAAATTTTTCTTTACAATATAAGGTTGAAGTTATTCCCTGGGAAATTGAAGTCTCGTTGGTTAGGACCCTTTACTGTGACTCAAGTTTATACTTACGGAGCTATTGAAATTGAAGATCAAAAGACTGGAAATAGATTTAAAGTGAATGAGCACAGATTAAAACCATATTTTGAGGGTAAAAGACCAAATTTTAAAGAGGTTTTAATGATCTATTAACCTGAATAATACCTGAATAGGTCGGGCTGAAGACGTTAAACCAAGCGCTTTATGGGAGGCAACCCATAGTTATCTTTATTTTTATTGCGATTATAGTAGTTTTATTTGAAATTATTGTTAGTTTATGGTAATATTGAACTCTACTACTCTTATTTACCCTTGAATCATCATAAAAATTGAATCCATAGAGAAAAATTGGAACGCATTCGGACCAGAGCGAAACTGTGCAATTTTTGCCTTGGGCGCCGACGCCATCGACGCCGCTGACGGCGGGTTTTTCCCATGCGTACAGGCAATTAATTTCTAAAGGCTAGTCGACAGAGCCCTCAATGCTGCAGACGGCGAGACCGGTGGGATGACGGTTTCTAGAGTTTGAATGGACGGTTTTTGGCGGTTTTAGGTGGGAGTTACTCCTTTTAAACTTAAAAATTCGATTCCTAAGTTCATATTTCCCCAAAAATGAAGTGAAACTCCACCAAATTTATCCCTATGGCATCCAATTCCCCTGAAAACCATAGAATGCGAGTGTTCAACCGGAGAAGGTTCATTAGTGCGGAAGAGCAGCGAATCTTCAACAACGTACTGATAAAGAAAAGATTAATCAAGGAATGAGGATTCGTCAATCGAGGATTGAATAATCCATTGACTGCAATTGAAGAGATGATTATGCAGCAAAGATGGGAAGTGCTGTGCTACACTACAGCCGCCGTAGTTGTTCCTGTGGTGAAGGAATTTTATGCTAATTTGCATGTAATCAACTAGGGAGTCGTCTATGTGCGAGGTAGATGGATAACTTTTAAACCTGCATGAATCAATGAGTTATATATGATCGAGAACGTTCCTATCTGCCATTATTCCAACTTTGTCCCGACAAGAAACCTGATGAATGAAATTTACCAATATTTAACGGACGAAACTAAAGACTCGGAAATGAGAAAAAAAGGGTATGTTAGTTTTTGTGTGACACTTCTAAACCATGTTTCGAAACACTGACACTTCTTCATTTATGCAAAATGTTACCGACTATGAGCATCAGTAAAGTTTCTAAGGAAAGTGCTATTCTGAATTATTGCATCCAAATGGGACTGCCGATCAATATTGGATCTATAATTGTGAAGTCTGTTTTGGGTCTGATTGTTCATCGATCAACTTATGGGCTTGGACATCCTTCCATAATTTTCTTACTTTGCAGTCACTTCCAAGTATCTTATGAAAATTGGGAAAATGTACTTCTACCTTGGAAGCATTTGGACCCAACTGAGAGATTCCCAACCAATGAAGATGAAAATGATATGACTATTATGGTAGATCAATCGTCTCAAAATTCATTGCCTATTCAACCTTTAGTTCCGAAAAAAACACTAGTGATCCTGCGCATAATCAAGAAATTGGAAAAATAGGTACAAAATGTTATGAATGCAATTAACAATATCTCTGATTTCTTCGATCATTTAGACTGGAGGATAAAAGAACAATTTGCTCACTCTAGACATATCGAAGGAAATTTGATACGACTGATGAGAAGGATGAAATTGATAGAAGAGGACTCTACCGAAGAATTTCCATACCGACCCTTCTAGAACCTCTCCGTTCATGTGCAATCAATGGGCGATCTCAGAGGAGAATCTAGCATTGAATCTGAAGAATAGTAGATTTACCTTGCTACCTATCTGTCTATGTGTGTAATTTGGTTTAAACTTTATGTTTGCTTTGCTTTAGAATTTTACTTTTAGATCTCCGTATAGTTGAGACTGAGCATAGGATGTTTATTTTTAGCATTTTGAGTATTGTGGCTTAGATTGCGACGCTGAATTGATGCATTAAGGTTGAGAAAATACCAAACTTAGGTGTGTCTTTTAACGTATATTATAACCCTTGGAATTTATATATAATTGTGATGTTTTGTGTTGTGAATTTTTATTTATGATAAGTACATCATTTAATCACTTAAAATTATGTCTATAATGATTGAATGAATATCGTTGAGGCTTGAAATTGATCAAAATTGTAAAAATCCAGAAATTGAACCAATTCAATAGAGCTCACTGACGACGCCATCAACGTTGCCGACGACAGACTTTTCTCGAGACTTAGGATATTAATTCAATAGAGCTCGCTGACTGCGCCAAAGACCCCGCCGATGGCGAGATCTCGAAAAAACACCTTTAACCGTGATTTTGACCAGTCAACCGCCACTATTCATCATCCCCTTCCTCTAAAAAATGAAAATTTCGACCTAGGGCTTGAGAGATCTTGGATTTGGGGGCGATTTCAAAGCATTAGACACCAGATTTGATCATCTCTTGGTAAGAGCTTCACTCTAAACTAAAAATATTTAATTTTCACCATAAATTTCTTCCACACTGAGAAGATCCAAAAAATTTGAGAATGTGAAGAAAATATTGGAAAGAAATTCATGGAATTTAGTTTTGAACTCTTAGAATCACTCTTGGAAGCCATTATTTGTATATTTGAATTATATTTTGAATTTTTTCTATAATTTTGATTAGATTGAAATGACTCCACGACAAAAGAGGTAACTTGAGTTTGACGAGTCTCGCTTAGTCAATGCAAAGGTTTAGTGTTTGAAGGAAAGAAATGTATACAAGATCAAGTTTTTGAGAGTCCAGGAGGAGAAATTGAACGAGTTATTACCGAGCGGAGGTGGGAAAACTTCTATTACACCACCAATAAAGCTGTTGCAAATATTGTAAAAGAGTTTTATGCCAACGTGTTCTATTATGAGGAAAGAATCATTCAAGTGCGGGGATTTTTTGTTGAATTTAGTGTCGCCCGCATTAACTCCTTTTACGAAATCCCAGACTCTTATAGCTGCCATTATGAAACCTTCAGTACAATGGAAGGCCCATCAATGATGTGATCAACTTTCTCACTGATGGGAAAGGAACATGGAAGATAAAGCAACGAGAACGGGTAAATGATGTGATCAACTTTCTCACTGATGGGAAAGGAACATGGAAGATAAAACAACGAGAACGGATAAATTTTTCTGCTTCCATGTTGAATGACACATCTAAAGCGTGACACTATTTTATTTCCTCTACTTTATTACCGACCTATCACCATAGTGAGGTAACAAGAGATAGAGTTATTCTAAATTTCTGTATTCAGAATAATAGAAATATAAATGTGGGGAGAATCATTTTGTAAGAATATATTGACCACGGCAAGGAGTGAAACAAGTGGAGGTCTAGGACATCTTGGCCTCATTTATGCACTTTGTCAACTTTCTTGAGTGGAAGTTGGAGATGATAAGGAATGGTTTTACCCTATGAAACCTATTAGTAAAGCTAATTTAAAGACATATGAATCCCACGAAAAATGGAGAACTGGGATTAGGAGTCAACTTTTTACAAGTAGAGATATCCCCTCTACTAGTTATGACCTTCCACCTTCTAGTTCCCCTACCCTGACCGATTTAATGAATGAGTTGACCTTGCAGCGAAAGAGTATAGAATTAATAAATGAAAGGATTGGAGGTTTAGAACATAGACACGATTATGATAGTGAGTACCTACAGAGGCATTCTGACTTTGAGATAGCTTACTACGAAGCTCAGGCCCGACACTACAGAGGTGAGCCTGATGTTACTTTCCTGATGCCCCCGATATACTTAGTATCAGGCCAATCCACCTGCTGACCAAGGAGACGAAGATCTAGTTTGGGATTTTGACATTTGATAGTAATTGATGTACTTTTACTTTCATTTTTGTAATTTTTGTAATAGAAATAGATTTTTGTGTGTCCGTACTTTCATTTTTTATTGTTATGTTGTAATTGGATAATTTTTAATTATTGTTATAATTATTTGGTGTGGTAGTTGAAATTTGTTACATTGTAATGTGATGTAATTTTTATTTTGTATTTTAATTGTAATTATTTTATTTAGTATTGTGGATGTGTTAGCAAAATATTGTGTTTGTATAATGTTTAGTTTTGTACTTATTTTAAAATTTCATTACCTGACAAATTCTCTAATGATTTATATGTATAGAAAGCTTCTAATGTTACAGCCCAGGTGAAGTAGACCTCTAATGATTTATATGTGTAGAAAGCTCCTAATACTACAGACCAGGTGAAGTAAAAATTTTAAGGACTGCAAAAATTTCAGAATGATGAAAATGCCTAAAATACTGAGGTATGATTTATATTTAGTATTTTTCTTTTTCAGAATGATGAAAATGCCTAAAATACTGATGTATGATTTATATTTAGAATTTTTCTTTCCACTGACTGCAAAAATTTCAGAATGATGAAAATGCCTAAAATAATGAGGTATGATTTATATTTAGAGTTTTTCTTTCCACCTTATTATTTCATATTTAAAAATTTAAGTTTGGGGGAGGGAAGAAAAAGATTAACTATTAGATGACTATCATTTCATATTTAAAAATTTAAGTTTGGGGGAGGGAAGAAAAAGATTAACTATTAGATGTCCTAATTTCATATTTAAAAATTTAAGTTTGGGGGAGGGAAGAAAAAGATTAACTATTATATGTCCTTTCATATTGAAAAATTTAAGTTTGGGGGAGGGAAGAAAAAGATTAACTATTAGATGTTCTCAAATTAAATATTTTCAAAAAGTATTAATATGATTTTATGTAGTGAATTTAATTTAGAGAACCATGTTTTGTAGATACTTAAATATTATGGTAGATTTAAAGGAAAATTTTTGTAATGAAAATTATTTTGTTAACTTAAGATATTTAGTATAAGAAAATAAGACTATAGTTAACTATTTAAAGTAAAGGAAACTATATTTTTNTGGGAGGCAACCCATAGTTATCTTTATTTTTATTGCGATTATAGTAGTTTTATTTGAAATTATTGTTAGTTTATGGTAATATTGAACTCTACTACTCTTATTTACCCTTGAATCATCATAAAAATTGAATCCATAGAGAAAAATTGGAACGCATTCGGACCAGAGCGAAACTGTGCAATTTTTGCCTTGGGCGCCGACGCCATCGACGCCGCTGACGGCGGGTTTTTCCCATGCGTACAGGCAATTAATTTCTAAAGGCTAGTCGACAGAGCCCTCAATGCTGCAGACGGCGAGACCGGTGGGATGACGGTTTCTAGAGTTTGAATGGACGGTTTTTGGCGGTTTTAGGTGGGAGTTACTCCTTTTAAACTTAAAAATTCGATTCCTAAGTTCATATTTCCCCAAAAATGAAGTGAAACTCCACCAAATTTATCCCTATGGCATCCAATTCCCCTGAAAACCATAGAATGCGAGTGTTCAACCGGAGAAGGTTCATTAGTGCGGAAGAGCAGCGAATCTTCAACAACGTACTGATAAAGAAAAGATTAATCAAGGAATGAGGATTCGTCAATCGAGGATTGAATAATCCATTGACTGCAATTGAAGAGATGATTATGCAGCAAAGATGGGAAGTGCTGTGCTACACTACAGCCGCCGTAGTTGTTCCTGTGGTGAAGGAATTTTATGCTAATTTGCATGTAATCAACTAGGGAGTCGTCTATGTGCGAGGTAGATGGATAACTTTTAAACCTGCATGAATCAATGAGTTATATATGATCGAGAACGTTCCTATCTGCCATTATTCCAACTTTGTCCCGACAAGAAACCTGATGAATGAAATTTACCAATATTTAACGGACGAAACTAAAGACTCGGAAATGAGAAAAAAAGGGTATGTTAGTTTTTGTGTGACACTTCTAAACCATGTTTCGAAACACTGACACTTCTTCATTTATGCAAAATGTTACCGACTATGAGCATCAGTAAAGTTTCTAAGGAAAGTGCTATTCTGAATTATTGCATCCAAATGGGACTGCCGATCAATATTGGATCTATAATTGTGAAGTCTGTTTTGGGTCTGATTGTTCATCGATCAACTTATGGGCTTGGACATCCTTCCATAATTTTCTTACTTTGCAGTCACTTCCAAGTATCTTATGAAAATTGGGAAAATGTACTTCTACCTTGGAAGCATTTGGACCCAACTGAGAGATTCCCAACCAATGAAGATGAAAATGATATGACTATTATGGTAGATCAATCGTCTCAAAATTCATTGCCTATTCAACCTTTAGTTCCGAAAAAAACACTAGTGATCCTGCGCATAATCAAGAAATTGGAAAAATAGGTACAAAATGTTATGAATGCAATTAACAATATCTCTGATTTCTTCGATCATTTAGACTGGAGGATAAAAGAACAATTTGCTCACTCTAGACATATCGAAGGAAATTTGATACGACTGATGAGAAGGATGAAATTGATAGAAGAGGACTCTACCGAAGAATTTCCATACCGACCCTTCTAGAACCTCTCCGTTCATGTGCAATCAATGGGCGATCTCAGAGGAGAATCTAGCATTGAATCTGAAGAATAGTAGATTTACCTTGCTACCTATCTGTCTATGTGTGTAATTTGGTTTAAACTTTATGTTTGCTTTGCTTTAGAATTTTACTTTTAGATCTCCGTATAGTTGAGACTGAGCATAGGATGTTTATTTTTAGCATTTTGAGTATTGTGGCTTAGATTGCGACGCTGAATTGATGCATTAAGGTTGAGAAAATACCAAACTTAGGTGTGTCTTTTAACGTATATTATAACCCTTGGAATTTATATATAATTGTGATGTTTTGTGTTGTGAATTTTTATTTATGATAAGTACATCATTTAATCACTTAAAATTATGTCTATAATGATTGAATGAATATCGTTGAGGCTTGAAATTGATCAAAATTGTAAAAATCCAGAAATTGAACCAATTCAATAGAGCTCACTGACGACGCCATCAACGTTGCCGACGACAGACTTTTCTCGAGACTTAGGATATTAATTCAATAGAGCTCGCTGACTGCGCCAAAGACCCCGCCGATGGCGAGATCTCGAAAAAACACCTTTAACCGTGATTTTGACCAGTCAACCGCCACTATTCATCATCCCCTTCCTCTAAAAAATGAAAATTTCGACCTAGGGCTTGAGAGATCTTGGATTTGGGGGCGATTTCAAAGCATTAGACACCAGATTTGATCATCTCTTGGTAAGAGCTTCACTCTAAACTAAAAATATTTAATTTTCACCATAAATTTCTTCCACACTGAGAAGATCCAAAAAATTTGAGAATGTGAAGAAAATATTGGAAAGAAATTCATGGAATTTAGTTTTGAACTCTTAGAATCACTCTTGGAAGCCATTATTTGTATATTTGAATTATATTTTGAATTTTTTCTATAATTTTGATTAGATTGAAATGACTCCACGACAAAAGAGGTAACTTGAGTTTGACGAGTCTCGCTTAGTCAATGCAAAGGTTTAGTGTTTGAAGGAAAGAAATGTATACAAGATCAAGTTTTTGAGAGTCCAGGAGGAGAAATTGAACGAGTTATTACCGAGCGGAGGTGGGAAAACTTCTATTACACCACCAATAAAGCTGTTGCAAATATTGTAAAAGAGTTTTATGCCAACGTGTTCTATTATGAGGAAAGAATCATTCAAGTGCGGGGATTTTTTGTTGAATTTAGTGTCGCCCGCATTAACTCCTTTTACGAAATCCCAGACTCTTATAGCTGCCATTATGAAACCTTCAGTACAATGGAAGGCCCGCTGAATGATGTGATCAACTTTCTCACTGATGGGAAAGGAACATGGAAGATAAAACAACGAGAACGGATAAATTTTTCTGCTTCCATGTTGAATGACACATCTAAAGCGTGACACTATTTTATTTCCTCTACTTTATTACCGACCTATCACCATAGTGAGGTAACAAGAGATAGAGTTATTCTAAATTTCTGTATTCAGAATAATAGAAATATAAATGTGGGGAGAATCATTTTGTAAGAATATATTGACCACGGCAAGGAGTGAAACAAGTGGAGGTCTAGGACATCTTGGCCTCATTTATGCACTTTGTCAACTTTCTTGAGTGGAAGTTGGAGATGATAAGGAATGGTTTTACCCTATGAAACCTATTAGTAAAGCTAATTTAAAGACATATGAATCCCACGAAAAATGGAGAACTGGGATTAGGAGTCAACTTTCTACTAGTAGAGATATCCCCTCTACTAGTTATGACCTTCCACCTTCTAGTTCCCCTACCCTGACCGATTTAATGAATGAGTTGACCTTGCAGCGAAAGAGTATAGAATTAATAAATGAAAGGATTGGAGGTTTAGAACATAGACATGATTATGATAGTGAGTACCTACAGAGACATTCTGATTTTGAGATAGCTTACTACGAAGCTCAGGCCCGACACTACAGAGGTGAGCCTGATGTTACTTTCCTGATGCCCCCGATATACTTAGTATCAGGCCAATCCACCTGCTGACCAAGGAGACGAAGATCTAGTTTGGGATTTTGACATTTGATAGTAATTGATGTACTTTTACTTTCATTTTTGTAATTTTTGTAATAGAAATAGATTTTTGTGTGTCCGTACTTTCATTTTTTATTGTTATGTTGTAATTGGATAATTTTTAATTATTGTTATAATTATTTGGTGTGGTAGTTGAAATTTGTTACATTGTAATGTGATGTAATTTTTATTTTGTATTTTAATTGTAATTATTTTATTTAGTATTGTGGATGTGTTAGCAAAATATTGTGTTTGTATAATGTTTAGTTTTGTACTTATTTTAAAATTTCATTACCTGACAAATTCTCTAATGATTTATATGTATAGAAAGCTTCTAATGTTACAGCCCAGGTGAAGTAGAAATTTTGAGAAGGACTGCAAAAATTTCAGAATGATGAAAATGCCTAAAATACTGAGGTATGATTTATATTTAGTATTTTTCTTTTCACCTGTATCATTTCATATTGAAAAATTTAAGTTTGGGGGAGGGAAGAAAAAGATTAACTATTAGATGTTCTCAAATTAAATATTTTCAAAAAGTATTAATATGATTTTATGTAGTGAATTTAATTTAGAGAACCATGTTTTGTAGATACTTAAATATTATGGTAGATTTAAAGGAAAATTTTTGTAATGAAAATTAATTTTGTAGATTAAGATATTTAGTATAAGAAAATAAGACTATAGTTAACTATTTAAAGTAAAGGAAACTATATTTTTAAGTATTAAGAATTTTGGAAATTCATTTGAGAAGAAAAGATTGGGGCTCAATGATGTAAAAGTTATGAAATATTTATAAGGTAAATGAATGCTTTGAGTTTCAAATTTAGGGAAAAAAAGGTGATGTTCAAAATCATTAAAGACTATCCAGATATAATAATCCTCACTTGAAAAATGAAAAAGAAAGGATTGACAATAATCCCTGAAAAGAAAAAAAAAATATAGGATTGAAAACAATCCAAATGAAAAAGAGAAAAGAAAAGAAAAAAAATATATATATGAAAGTGAGGAGAAGCTTAAGGATATGCCTAATCAAAAATTGCTTCACTGGACCTACTTAAAGGAAAAACTTAAGTACATCCCTGAACTTATATTTATGGATTAGATCTTTTACTAGTAGTGTTCTCATGAAGTTCCTATCATTTGAATATTCTAAGCGACTTAATATTACAACATATAGTCATTCTTGAAATGAATAGAAAATTAGAACTCTTAAACTTGATGACTAGATAATCTTGTAGCTACAGAGTTAATTTAATTACTTGAATTTTTTTTGAAAATCTCACTATGGTAATTATTTAAATTAAACTTATAGTATTTCTGAATTAAAACTTTACTACAATAGATCATAACTTTTATATAGTACTAAAATTACTTGAGGACAAGTAATAGTTAAGTTTTAGAGATTTTAACCAAAAGAAAATATGTTGAGATTTTCATACCTATTTTACACTATTTTTGATGATATTGCATTTTAAAGAAATGTATTTTTGATGTTTTCTTGCATGTATGATGAATTATGGTCATTGGAGCAAAAAATGTAAAAAAGGAGCGAATTTGGAGCGAAAAGGACCAAAATGTGAAGAATTGAACTAGGGCGCCAACGACGAGCCCAACAGCGCCGACGACGAGCCCAACGGCGCCGACAACGAGATTTTCTAGAGACTCCAGATCAATTAATTTAGAAGGTCCGCCGACGACACCCTCGAGGCTACCGACGGCAAGATCGGCGGTTATTTCCAAAGGTGCATTGAATGTGGACAATTTTTGGAGGGATGCTTAGGCAACTCTTGGGAAAACGCTTCTACATCTTTAAAGAAAGATTTTGGTCGAAAATTGAGGGGGTTCTGGGAGAGTTACAAGTGTTTGGAGAGTGTAGAGAGTTTTCTTTAAGGTTAGATTGTGAGGAATTCTTCGAGAGATTGTACGAGTGGAGGGAAAGTGAGAGATTTCTTCCTCCTTGCCGCTTCGAAGAAGAATTCTGTGTGTTGTAAAGAAAAGAAGAGATTCAGAGGAACTTCGAGGAGTTTGCTTGGGGAGGAATTAGAGATAAGTGTTATTTACTTGTTGTAGTTTGTATGACTTTGCTTTTATATATGAATTCCGAGTTTTGTTGTGTCTTCCCCATGAGTTCTGAGTAGTTTTCTCTGTCTTTCTCATTGTCTTGAGATTTGTGAAATGGTGATTTAAACTGGTTGAGCCATGAAAATGTTAAAGGAGTTGTGATGATCTTTTCACTTCGATCTTAATTTACTTTCAATCTGGCCAATTGATTTGTTAAAATATGTTGAGTTTTACAACTAACGTGAAGATTAAATCCAAGATTCAGGGAGGTCAAAGCCCTTGGAAGTTGGGTGCAAATAAATAGGGAAATAAAATTATCGGGCGTAGAATTGGAGATTTTAGAGTGACAGACTAAAATCCCCAATTCGGTCGTATCATTTGGGTGCTGAAGTGTAAATGTTAGCCCTTAGGCGAGGGANATGACTAGATAATCTTGTAGCTACAGAGTTAATTTAATTACTTGAATTTTTTTTGAAAATCTCACTATGGTAATTATCCTAAATTAAACTTATACTTTTCTGAATTAAAACTTTACACAATAGATCATAACTTTTATATAGTACTAAAATTACTTGAGGACAAGTAATAGTTAAGTTTTAGAGATTTTAACCAAAAGAAAATATGTTGAGATTTTCATACCTATTTTACACTATTTTTGATGATATTGCATTTTAAAGAAATGTATTTTTGATGTTTTCTTGCATGTATGATGAATTATGGTCATTGGAGCAAAAAATGTAAAAAAGGAGCGAATTTGGAGCGAAAAGGACCAAAATGTGAAGAATTGAACTAGGGCGCCAACGACGAGCCCAACAGCGCCGACGACGAGCCCAACGGCGCCGACAACGAGATTTTCTAGAGACTCCAGATCAATTAATTTAGAAGGTCCGCCGACGACACCCTCGAGGCTACCGACGGCAAGATCGGCGGTTATTTCCAAAGGTGCATTGAATGTGGACAATTTTTGGAGGGATGCTTAGGCAACTCTTGGGAAAACGCTTCTACATCTTTAAAGAAAGATTTTGGTCGAAAATTGAGGGGGTTCTGGGAGAGTTACAAGTGTTTGGAGAGTGTAGAGAGTTTTCTTTAAGGTTAGATTGTGAGGAATTCTTCGAGAGATTGTACGAGTGGAGGGAAAGTGAGAGATTTCTTCCTCCTTGCCGCTTCGAAGAAGAATTCTGTGTGTTGTAAAGAAAAGAAGAGATTCAGAGGAACTTCGAGGAGTTTGCTTGGGGAGGAATTAGAGATAAGTGTTATTTACTTGTTGTAGTTTGTATGACTTTGCTTTTATATATGAATTCCGAGTTTTGTTGTGTCTTCCCCATGAGTTCTGAGTAGTTTTCTCTGTCTTTCTCATTGTCTTGAGATTTGTGAAATGGTGATTTAAACTGGTTGAGCCATGAAAATGTTAAAGGAGTTGTGATGATCTTTTCACTTCGATCTTAATTTACTTTCAATCTGGCCAATTGATTTGTTAAAATATGTTGAGTTTTACAACTAACGTGAAGATTAAATCCAAGATTCAGGGAGGTCAAAGCCCTTGGAAGTTGGGTGCAAATAAATAGGGAAATAAAATTATCGGGCGTAGAATTGGAGATTTTAGAGTGACAGACTAAAATCCCCAATTCGGTCGTATCATTTGGGTGCTGAAGTGTAAATGTTAGCCCTTAGGCGAGGGAAACGTGGGAGCTCCGAAGTGAGAGCCGGTATCCTCCCAGCCTAGCCGTAGATTCAGTAAACAAGCATAGGATTAGTCAATGTTATTTATGTCTGGACCAAAGGGTAAAGAATAGGTATGCTCCTATTTGACACAATACAATTTGAATTGATTCACTTTATCCATTCACTATAATTTTTTGACAAGGAGATGGATGCTTTCTTATATATTGAATATCACATTAGAAACTTTATTAGTATAATTAGTTATTTAAGAGTTATCAAAATTACATATTTATTTCAATTTCCTATTAGTGACAGATGAGCAATTTGAATTACATTGTTGTGATTAAGTATTGATTTTCTAAAATCTTAGTTCGTAGTTCTAATATTACCCCATGTGGGATCGATATCTAAGACTCCATTAGAGTCCTATATTACTTGAGCGATACGTATACTTGCGTTGATAAGTGTGACTTTACCATTATTGAATATTTTACATATACATTTTTATCAAATCCATAACCGTTATTAAGTTTTTGGTACCGTTGCTGAGGAATTAAATCTTCTAGCAACAGTATTAAATACTTGTATTTTTAAGCATATATAAAGTTGCTGTCAATAAACTACAGAACCACCTTATATCAAAGGAGAGTCGAAGTGCTAAAGTGGTAGTATTAAGGCACAAAATTAGGTGTCCCACTGTTGGGTTTGAGTGCCAAATTTAATGAATATGATTCTTCTAACTAACGCTTTAGGCACAATAATGTTACAATTGTGAGCATCAAAGCGCTAGTCCTTTACATTCGAGTGCTCGGCCTCCGACACTACAGTGACGTATTCTTGGCATTTTCACTGAAAATTCCTGCTTTTGGAAATGAGGTACCCTGGATGTAGTGTTGTGTTGCATTTATCCCCGTGTACTACCCAAATAGACAAAATAAAATTAAGAAAAACATAAATATGACTCATAAAGTAAAATAAAAACACTAAAACTACATCACATTTTACACATCAATGATTTGAATATTAGAAGACAACACATTTGGAACAAGTTTAAATTTTAATTTGGAGTTTCAGTCAAGTTTAAATGTTGAAGGAAATATAATTTAGGTTAAATATATGGTTAAAATTAGCTTAATTAATATTAAATTTGATGTTTGGTGTACGGGTATGAATTGGAATTGAAGCTTGGTGTTGATTTAGGGTTGTATTTATAATAAAAATTTGAATTAAGTTTGAGTGAGTGTAAGATGGCTTTTAAAATTTAATTTATTTTACTTTTTTTTGGTGAAACTTAAGTGTATATTTCCTTATTTTTGGAATGCATATAAAATTTGACTTATCATTTATGTGAATTGGGGTTTTAATTGCCTTGGGATTGAAATGTGCCCTGATATTTTTTTGGTTAATTGAATTGTGATTTAATTACTCTAATTGAATTTATGTTTTTGGTTTGGACAATACTCATTTTGAATTTACTTTGTAATTAAAATGGATTTTTTATTTTGAATTTTATGATTATTTTAGGCTTAATTTATGATTATTTTAATTTTTTAGTAATGAATTATTATATTTATGGGGTTTAATTTGATTTTAAATTTTATTAATGTTGAATTTTATGTTTAAACTTGAAATTAGTGGATTTGATTTTACTTTGGTTGAATTTGATTTTGATTTCAATCATTATTAATTTTATTAAGATTAGCTCAATCATAGTTTAAAGTTAACATCAAATCAATTGTGCTCACTTTAAATCAAAATAAAGAGCCAAAAGAGTGGTCCAAAGTCATCATGTAGATCCCACAAGGTCCCTCCAAGATTAACTAAATTAAATCAACAATCTAGTTCTTGAGGTGAGCCAAAGGTCCAAATGATATTTTAGTCATGAAGTGAAGTTTCCAGACTCATGGGTCATCTAAAGGAATGTTTAAAATCTCATGGGATACATAATCTTAATTTTAATAACTTGACTATGATCAAATCAATACCAAAAAATGTGTTAAGAATTAAAGCCCAAGTATTTTAAACCAAGGGAGCGAAGATTTAGTTTAAGTTCTAATTTTGGGTCTCATCTCTCCACTAGTCCTCTATGGTAAGCTCTAAGAAAATCCTAAGGTTAGATTCTAAGCTTTAAGGAAGAGTTGAAAAGGAGATATAAACCTACTAAAAGTGAGGTGAACAAACCTATATTGCAATTTTTTTTTGTTAAATTTAATTTGCTCTTACTAATTACTAATTGTGATACTTTAATTAAAAACATCCTTGCATTTAACTTTTATTGTGAAATTCTGATTTTTTATTTCTTAGGATATTAAATAAAAATAAATTGACCATCTTTCAATTTATATTCAATATGATACAACATTAAAATTCATAAATTATGGACAAACTATTATTAGTATCAGTTGATTTACCTGTGAACAAGGCAACTCCAATAAATAGGAGTAATTAACATCAATAATATCAATAAGTTTGCCATAAAAGTCTCAATTTCTATGGTTCTGACAACACATAAATTTTAATTATTTATTTTCATAACGAGCTTTGATATGAAAGTTATATCCATTAATGAAAAATCATTTATCCACTTGTACAACTCTATTAGAACCCTGGATAATTACTTTAACTTCATCAAAAAAAACTTATTAATTTAATTCTTACTTTTTTGCTTAAATTAGCTCTAAAGGATTCATTCAAAATTGTTTTAATATCACATAATTATGATGTGCATGTTTCCAATTTTTCTTTTCTTACAGGTTATTAGTTTTTTTAATATTATCAAAGCACATATCTACGAGTAGGGCTCTAAACAAGCCGAGCTTGAGCGAGCTCAGGCTTGGCTCGTGTTCGGCTCGTTCGAAATAGCTCGTGTTCGAAATCGGCTCGTGAACAGTGTGTTCGTGTTCGGCTCGATTTAAATATTCGTGTTCGTGTTCGGCTCAAAATTGGCTCGTTAAACTAAAATTGTGAAAAATAGATGTAAAGTGTGGGATTAGAACCTGAATCAAATCTATACAAAAAAAGGACACTAATCACATTGCCACATGAGATGTTATGATTTAAACTTAGACATAAATATATATAATATATTATTATATAAATAATATATGTAATATATTGTTATATAAAAAGTTGTATAATTCTTCTTTCGAGCCGAACACAAGCGAACAAACTGTTGTTCGTGTTCGGCTCG